>QRFJ01005142.1:25000-147500 GCA_006176705.1 Cocos nucifera
CTCTAAGCTCTGCAACTCATTCCGAGCACTCCATTCCTGTTGGCCAGAGCTGACTTGAGCGTCAGAGAGTCCTGCCGGAGCCACCCCCCACCGGCTCCAGACGGGACTTTGTTTTGCAGGTCCCCAGCGGCGACCTCATCGACCTCCACTCCAGCGGACTCCGGCGACGACCAGTTTCTGCGTCAACAGATTGGTGCTAGAAGAAGGACCTCGAACCTCCGAGGTTCCCTTGTTCTTAAAGGAGTGCTCGGTGACTTTTCTCTTTCCTCTCCAGAGATCTCCCTTGTCCCTTCCGAAGAAGAAATGCCTCCCAGGAGAGCTTCGATGCGGCGCCCGATAGCCTCCGCAGCCCGATCCCATCCAGATCCGCCTGTTCCTGCCTCGGCCCCAGCAGCTCAGGTTCCACCTGTGCCTGCGGTGGAGGTGGAGCAGTTCGACCTGCTTGTCCGATAGGTCCGTGGCCTCATGGAGGCATTGCAGGCTATACAGCAGCCTCCGATGGCGACTCCATCAGGAAACCCACCATTGGAACGTCGAAAATCGGCCCCAAGGAAGAGTACCAAGGCCAGCATACCGGTCACCCCGGAGAAGGAAAAATAGAGGGCCGAGGATCCATGTTCGGATCATTGTTCTCTTCTGGGGGAGATCTTTCCCATTCATAGTCGGAAGCACCCCAAGATCTGCAGCCAAGACGATGCCCTCGATTGCAGACTACGGGAGATGGACCGACGTATTGAAGAGCTCGGCCGCGTCACCCCGGCCTCATTCATCCATGCAACGTCCGCTCTCTCTTCGAAATTATGCAGAACCTGTTCCACCGACCTTCGAGCTCCCTCAACTGAAAAGCTACGATGGAACTTCTGATCCGGTTGATCACCTGGAGGCCTTCCGTGCCATGATGCTGCTTCACGGTGCTTCAGATGCCATGCTGTGCCGAGCCTTCCCATCTACCTTAAAGGGAGCAGCGAGGAACTGGTACTCGACGTTGAAGCCGAGTACGATCTTCTCTTTCGACCAGATGAGCAGTCGGTTCATGGCCCACTTCATCAGCAGTCGACGACCGAGCCGAGGTTCAGATTCCCTGATGAGCATCAAGCAGAAGCAAGGGGAATCCATCCGGGCTTACGTCACCCGATTTAACGCCGCGGCATTGAAAGTGCAGGACTTAGACCAGTCTGTCGCGATGGCCGCACTCAAGGGCGGCCTTCAAAAAAATAACTTGCTGTTCTCTCTGAAAAAAAAGTATCCCAAAGACTTAGCCGATCTGCTGGCTCGGGCCGAGAGATATGCCCGTGCGGAAGAAGCCTTCAAGTCGACAGATGAGGAGTCCCTGAGAGAGCAACTGGCGGATGATGGAAAGCCGAGTGAAGTTCGGTGAGGTCGAACTTCCCTTCGAAGCTCATCATCCAAGTGAAGTTCGGCGTAAGCGAGGGCGAAACGAAGTTCTCCCGCGAATGAAATTCGGCATAAGTGAGGCCGAACTCCTCACCTCATTATCGGAATGAAGTTCGGCGGAAGAACTCCCCCTAGAGGCTCAGAATGAAGTTCAGCTTAAGTGAGGCCGAACTTTCCTTCGAAGCATATCATCCAAATGAAGTTCGGCCACGCTCGAGACTGCCCCAGGGCGAGCGAGGCCGAACTCCCTCTCGAGCTCACCACGAAGGAAGCCCCGACAGAAGGGCGCGAAGAAGTCCTCCTCCCAAAAGATTCCGCAAACTACGCCCCGCTCCTCTAACTCGAATTCTCAGCGAAGTTAAGAGCCAGCCGCTAAGACCTGAAGGACTACGGCCTCCCCAAACGTGCGCGATCGAAGCAAGTAAAGCCCCTACCATCGTGACCACAACCACGACACTGAGGAGTACATTCAGCTCCAAGACGAGATTGAAGAGCTCGTCAAAAAGGGATGTCGGGGTAGATTCCTCCGACTTCAGCCTGAAGCAGGAGAAGATCGGCTAAAGGTGCTGCCATAACCAAAAAAGACAAGAAGGTTGGCCGCCTCGCGGCATCATCGACATCACCCCCGAGAGGAACTTAGTACATCGGTGATTCGTCACCTCCCAGCGTCAAAGCCAAGAGAAGCATGCTCCAAATTGAGGAGGCCGGCATGGGATAGAGGAGGTCGTCTGGACGGGACTTACTGCCCAAGGAAACTCCGAAGAACCACGCCCCGACGACCCTTGAACGGGGATGTGCTGTCCGTAACTTTCCTTCGGTAAAATTCTTTCCTTCAATAATGTTATTTCTGGATGTGAAAACTGTGCTATAACAGCGAAGGAGCAGCCAACAGTCACCGCGTTAAGGCCTCTTAGACGAGATGGGGGGAGAGGCTCGGACGACGGTCCGCATGTGCCCCCACAGCCCGTTGGAAATAGAAGGAGAACCTCATTCCGACGTGAGCAAAGTCGAAGGCCTCGTCCACATTAGACGAGATGGGGGGAGAGGCGCGGACGACGGTCCGTATGAACCCCCACAGCCCGTTGGGAACAGGAGGAGAACCTCGTCCTAACGCGAGCAAAGTCGAAGGCCTCATCCACATTAGACGAGATGGGGGGAGAGGCACGGACGATGGTCCAATGAGCCCCCACAGCCCATTAGGAACAGGAGGAGAACCTCGTCCTAACGTGAGCAAAGTCGAAGGCCTCGTCCACATTAGACGAGATGGGGGGAGAGGCGGACGACGGTCCGAATGTGCCCCCACAGCCCGTTAGGAACAGGAGGAGAACCTCGTCCTAATGCGAGCAAAGCCGAAGGCCTCGTTCACCTTAGACGAGATGGGGGGAGAGGCAGGACGACGGTCCGAATGTGCCCCCACAGCCCATTAGGAACAGGAGGAGAACCTCGTCCTAACGCGAGCAAAGTCGAAGGCCTCGTTCACCTTAGACGAGATGGGGGGAGACGGACGATGGTCCGAATGTGCCCCCACAGCCCTTTAGAAACAGGATGAGAATCTCATCCTAACGCGAGCAAAGTTCAAGTCCGAGCTCCGAAGTCCACAGGAAAGAGAATCTCCATCAACCTCGGCCAGAGATAAGATCTCTCCTGAGCAATCATGGACAACTTTGGCTATGGATCAGATCTCCCCTGAGGGACTGGGCCAACTTCGATAGTAGGAGATGAGATCTCCCCCGAGCGCCCACATCAACCTCAGTCAGAGCACCTGAGTAACCTCGGATAGAGGTAAGGCCCGCGACGACCTCGGCCAGAGAGCTTCAACATCGACCTCGGCTAGAGAAAGCTATCATGTCAACCTCGGCCAGAGCGCCTGAGTAACCTCGGACAGAGGTAAGGCCCGTGACGACCTCGGTTAGAGAGCTTCAACATCGACCTCGGCTAGAGAAAGCTATCATATCAACCTCGGCTGGAGAGCTTCAACATCAACCTTGGCTAGAGAAAGCAACCGTGTCAACCCCGGCTGGAAATGGGATCTTCCCCGGGCTTCAACTTCGATGTCAACTTCAAGTCGGAGATGAGATCTCCCCCGAGCTTCGACCTAGACCAGCATAGAGCTCAGAGGAAGACTTCAGCAGTCGCCTTTCCTGCACTCCCTTCCTTCGATTTTCGAACTCGAAAGTGCGGGAGCTAGTGTTGGGGATAAATCCCACTCCAGCCGAAGTCCAGCTCGATGCTCAGCCTAATGCAACCAGTATCCATAGAAGAGCTTTGGCAGACGGGCTTTAGCCGAACTCCCAACGGCCGAGCTTCTTCCAACCCGTTCAGCCGACCGAGCTACTTAGCGGCCGAACTTCGGATTCCCAGCGGACGAGCCTTAGCCGAACCACTTAGCAACCGAAGTCCTTCAACTGGACCTTAGCTGAGCTTCTTCGGGCCTCTCAGCGGCCGAAGTCCTCAGTGGACGTCCATCGGCCGAACTTCGCCCGACCGAGCTCCTACCGAACCCCTCCAGCCAGCCGAACTCCTCAAGCGGCCGTTCCTTCAGCCGGCCAAGCTCCTTCAATTCCAAGCGGCCGAACTCCTCAAGCGGCCGTCCCTTCAGTCGGCCGAGCTTCTTCAATTCCAAGCGGCCGAACTCCCAAGCGATCGAGCCTTAGCCGCGCACCTTCGGCCAAATGCCTGTGGGAGCCGAGCTCCTTCCGAGCTTTTCTTTCAGCCGAACTCTCCTACAAATCCGAACTCCTCTGGACGAACCATCGCCGTCAGTCCGCAACAGACAATAAGTCCGGACGACATGGCCACCACTACTGGCGACGCCACTCTCTCCGTAACCAGCCCCATGTGGCCCACGACCCATCAGTATGGCTGTCATCATCCACCTGACGACGCCTTCCTCTCCGTACCGAACTTCATGCGGCCCCAACGGCTCTCTGCCAGGCGGTATGGCCGTCACCATCAACTAAGCTCCACTTATAAAGGGCCCTCCAGATATGCTGATCTCTAATCTCTGATCTCTAAGCTCTCCTCTTCTTCTCTAAGCTCCGAAACTCATTTCGAGCACTCTATTCCTATTGGCCAGAGCTGACTTGAGCGTCGGAGGGTCCTACTGGAGCCACCCTCCATCGGCTCTGGATGGGACTTTGTTTTGCAGGTCTCCGGTGGCGACCTCATCGGTCTCCACTCCAGCGGACTCTGGCGACGACCAGTTTCTGTGTCAATAGATATATTTCTACCACCAAAAACTCTTAGATTTTTCTAATTTAATATATTGTAGGATCGTTAGTACATGAAAGCCTTGTTCTTTCTAGCTCAAATCTTTTTTTTTTTCAGAAATTTCTGAAAAATTGCGTGGCAAGATTGAAAGACAGCCCGATATTTTCACTACTATCACCCGAAAGCCAATTGTGTGGAGTCCACAGAGAGCACTTGATAAAGGTTTTTCTCTACCATGAAAATTAAAAATAATATCCAAAAATTAAGAAAGTTCGGGCGAATGGAGAGGAAGCAAAGTGTAGCAACTATTTTTAGTTCCCTCAAGGGGCTCAACACGTTTCATATCTATTTGGGATTGTTATTGGTATTAGAACATTTTTTAGTAAAATTTTTAGAATTAGAGCTTTCAACCAAAAAGCTATTTTTCTATTCGCTAACAACATTTCAAAAATATAGCAGAATTTTAACATTCATTTAGGAACCAAATTAAGAAAATACTTTTAGTATGAGAAAACAATAATAAAAAATATTGTATAGTACTTTCAATTTCTTAGATCTTTGTTTTATCAAGAACATTATTATAAAGTATTCTTAATTCAAAAATTATTAATTTTAAATAGGATAATATTAAAATAGTATAACATTATGATATGATAGTACAATATTATAAGAATATCATAATATGATACTATGAAACATGGTTATTATAATGTAATATACCAATTATTATTTTGTAAATATAATACAATATTTTGATATAAAGTTATTGCCTAGCTAGATAACCTAATAGGGGAGGGTGAATTGGATAATTAAAATTTTAAACAGGCCTAAGCAATAGTGTGCAGTACAGAAGTGAAAGTGTGCTGAATATGAAGTTACCAAAGAACAAAAACTAATGCAACAGAAGAGATGAGATGCACACACACAAGCATCATGGATTCATAGTGGTTCAGTTCACTTTTAGCACCTACATTCATTTTTCAAGTGAACCTTTGAGAATTTTTACTATAATCATGTGATTACAATATGCTTGTTTTCATCGAGCTTACAAACAAACTCAATTGATTTTAACCCAAGTTAACTAATCAAAGCCTTTACAGACCTTGTCTAAAGGCTCTTCCAAACTAAACCAAGTTTGGTATAGCTTTTAACCCTTCAAATTTCAACCCCTGCTAAAACTTTTACAATAAATTTGAAAAAGAAATAAATACAAAAAAGAAAATCCTATTCTGATTGGATTGTTGTCATTATAGCTTCTCTTTTGAGGATGCTTTGAATGCTGATGAAGAATACTCTCTTTCCTCTTTGAATGCACTTAGAAAACTTAAGAATGAATTGAATGGGAGTTGGTGAACTTTCTTGGAGGTTATTGAATGCTCAAAGTGCTTTCTTTATTATTTAATCAATGAAATAGCACTAAATAGTGTATTTTCTTTTATTCTTCATTTTTTTATCTCTTAATTATTTTTTTAAGGCTCAGATTGATTTGACCTTAATTCTGGCCATTTATGACCATTGGAGATCGAAAATAGTCGTTGAAAACTTTTTTTGGACGAAGACAGACTTCTACAGAACTAGCCATTATACTTGTCAGTCTTCGTTGAGCTGGCTCAATTCTAGTTTCGGATTGGCTCGATCAGCATTTTATCTCAAACCAATATTCTGTTCCACTGAGAGGGATAGCTTGGTTTAGTTTCAAGCTGGCTCGAATAACAGACTTGAAAAATAGTACTTCTATTAATCTAAGAGAGTTGGCTTGAATTTGCTTCAGGCTAGCTCGAACGGTAGAGGTGAAAAATTATTTTTCTATCGATCTTAGATAGCCAGCTCGGTGATGTTTTGAGCTGGCTCAATCAGCAGAACTCTGAAACACTTCTTCTACCACTCTGAGAGAACCAACTCGGATCTATTTCGAGCTAGCTCGACTACATGCCAAGCCAAAGAAGCAAAAAGCATGCTGTGCCAAGACTAGCTCAATTCAAGGGCAGGTTAGCTTGAATTCTTTGAGATGGTTTTGTTTTATATTGAAATGCTTCAAAATTATTTCATTTGACCTAATAAATCTTTAATTGAATATGGAGTCTTTTAACGACCTTTGTCTTCTACAAAAATAATCTTTAATACACTTTAAAAAATGTTAGTATAAAATTATGCTCTAATATTTTGTAATCATCAAAATCATTCTTGGAGACAGCAATCTCTTTCTTTTTTATGATGATAAAACATTGAGCATATTACAGTATATATATTTAAAAAAATTGATTAAAGTAAAAAGATATATAGTGTAAAGTTTTATATTTTAATATACATAAGTAATTTTTGATTTGATAAGCTATTTGGAAAAGATATATTCTTTACCATGTTAAGATATATAAATTTTTCATTAGCTCCCCCTTAATGAATGCATGAAATTAAAAAATCTTTTTTAATAATATGACACATTAACATTTTAATCAATTACCATTGAATTTTAATTCAATAAAAGTTTTAATTAATATGCTCAAATAGTCTTTCTCCCCTTTTTTGTCAACATTAAAAAGAATATTCAATAGAGCACTATAAATAGTACAAATAGTATAAACATTTGAAATAAATTGAAGTGAACATTTATTGATAGATGATAATCATTACATGTTTGTATTATTTACAAAAAGATACCAATCAAATAATATAACATTTGATTTCATTTCAAAACAAAAGTGAGTAGACTAATAAGATAAAGCTAGGTCTTAAGATGACTATTTCTTATCTAAGAAAGAAAATTCAATGATGGAACTAGAGGAGGAGGTGGAAGGTGCAGTTTGTTTGCTCCGGATTCTAGCAAAGGGTTCAGGGCGAGAGATGGGAAAATCAGTGCCGAGTCTAATAGTGGCACTAAAGGGGGGTTTGACAGAAGATGGTTGAGGCTGACTAGGGGAGGGTCTAGGCTGAGAGGAAAGAGGAAAAATCTGAGAGCCCAAGTCATCAATCTTTGCTTGAACTCTACAAAGTGCAGTGATGATGGCCTTTGCGCTGCCATGCTAAGTAATAACTAGCTCTTTAACTCTTCTAGAAACTCTTGGTTGCCTCTCCAGTCAATCGCTCAATCTCTCCAAAAGTTATGCTTTTTTTCCAAAATTTCTAGCCCGTGAGATAGGTTCCTGATTTGCTGACTAAGTATGTTAATCTATCCCTCAGATGAAATTCTCTACTCTTCTAGACTCTAAGAGATCTGTAGTTTAAGAATAGAGAACATGTCAACCATTTTCTTAGAAATTTGCTCCATAATACTGTCAACTAAGAAACTAGGAATACAGTAGGTGTGCGAGGAGAAATAGTATAATGCTCTCTAGTAGTATAATGCTCTCTAGCTACTAACCTGGTGTTGGTACTAGTATTGATGATGATGGTGCAGTAGCAAGTATAGGAGAGGATGGCCCGACAGAGTCTGAAGGAGAGGATGATGATCCAGAAACGTGAGGGAGCACTCCTTCAATCTCTCTAACCCATACACCATTTTTCTTTTCAAATTTCATTCGATGTAGGGACTGAATGGTGTAATAGTCAGTGTGAATGAGTGACTTAAAATCCTTTCCATCCAAGTCAATGCCTACATCAGTGAATAATAAAGTGAATACCATGCCGTAAGGCAAGCAGGTTTTCCCCTTTGATTTGCCAGCTGCACTCTTGACCTGTTCAATCATCATAAATGGTAGATTCATTGGAGTTTCTTTAATCAAGTGTACCATCACAGCTAAGTCCCTTGAAGACATCCAGTCAAATCTTCTAATTCTTGGGAAGAAGATCTTGCACAGCATGTTGTGAAGAAGCTTCAGTTCTGCCGGCAGATGATTAGTGTCATGAATGTCTAAATTTTCCACATCATCTTTGCCTAGAAATTTTCTTAATCCTTCAAAATCATTTTTCAGTTTAGGAGCCCAAATTTCATCATATGGCATTTGCAAGAGATGCCCTAACATCCTTTGATCCCAAATAATCTCAGTTTCCTTTACTTCTGACCAAATAGAATAAATACCAATTCTCAAATTTTCAAAATATTCTCTTACAAGTTGGGGATAAGTGGGTATATCCAATGAACAAATTTTCTCCCAATCCTACTACCTAATCTAAGAATCAATCTGAAAGTTTTCTTCATCCAAAAACTCGAAACTGATCTTTCTACCATTGGTCACTGCTCATGAATCCATGGAAGGTCGATTTGGAGAAGCAAAGGGCACTAAGCTCGTCATTTTCTTTTTCTTTGAGTAAACATCGGGTTGTTCCTTCATGTGATGCTTCTGAGTCATATCCGATTTATGAATCATACCTTCATGGCAAAATGATCAAGCTCCCTTTTGTAGGACATGAAAAATGGCTACAAAACTACTTGCCCTAGTACATACTGATGTGTGTAGGTAATTTGATGTGCCAGCTAGAGACAACTATGTCTACTTCATCATCTTTACTGATGATTTATTTCAGTACCGGTATGTGTATTTGATGCGACATATATCTAAAGCTTTTGAAAAGTTCAAAGAATTCAGACATAAAGTAAAAAAATAAATCAAAAAATTCATTAAGATTCTTCGATTAGATCGAGGAGGTGAATATCTTAGTCAGGAATTTCTAAACTATCTTAAGCAAAATGACATAGTCTCTCAATGGACTCCATCTGGAATACCTCAACTCAATGAGATTTCAGAATGGAGAAATCGAACCTTATTAGAAATGGTTCAATCTATGATGAGCTTCATGGACCTTTCTGAGTTTTTTTGGGGACATAGTCTAATGACCGCTATATATTTATTGAATAGGGTTTTCTCTAAAATCATTCCTACTACACCGTATGAGATATGGCACGGTAAGAAACCAAGTCTAAGTCACCTCAGAATTTGGGATTATCCGACTCATGTCAAGAGACAACAAGTGGACAAGTTAGAGTATAGGTCCTTTAGAGCTCGAATCATAGGATATCCTAAAGAGTCATTAGGATATTATTTCTACATTTCAGAAGACCACAATATGATTATGAGTCGACATGCCATTTTTCTTGAAAAATAGTTTATTCAAGATTATGGCATCGAAAGGCAGATTAGGCTCAAGAAGAAAGTCTCCTAAGAGCAACGAGTTAAGAATCCTATGAAACCCAATCAGATTGAGCCAGTCCAATCACTACCTCCTCCACCTCGTAGATCAAAAAAAATTTCTTGTCCTCTTGAAAGGTACTTAGGTACTATTTCAAAGGATGTAGAGAAAATATTCCTCATAAAAAATGGGGTTCATGGTGATGATCCCAAAATCTATGACGAGGCGATATTAGATATCAATTCTGAAAAATGGTTCGAGGCAATGAAGTCAGAGATTGACTCAATGCACTCGAACCAAGTCTAGACCTTAGTAGATCCACCTAAAGGTATAGTACCTATTAGATGTAAATGGATGTACAAGAAAAAGATAGGTGCAAATGAGAATATGGAGACATTCAAGATTAGGTGAGTGACGAAAGGGTATAGTCAGTGCGAAGACATTGACTATCAGGATACCTTCTCATCAGTAGCCATGCTAAAATTCATCCACACATTGCTTGCTATTGTAGTCTATTTTTATTATGAAATATGGTAGATGGATGTGAAAACAACCTTCTTAAATGAATATCTTTAGAAAGATATTTATATGGAACAGTCACTAGATTTCACATACAGTGATGCTGATCACAAAGTCTGCAAGCTACAAAGATCCATCTATGCACTTAAGCAAGCATCTCAGAGCTAAAATGCTCATTTCAATGATGTGATCAAATCATTTGGATTCATCAAGAATGAGAAGAAATCTTGTGTATTCAAAAGAATTAGTAGGAGTGCTATTATCTTTCTCATACTATACGTGGATGAGATCCTCCTTATTAAAAATGATATTTTTATGTTGAGCATAGTTAAAATATGGTTATTAAAAGAGTTCTCTATGAATGACCTTGGAGAAGCATCCTTTACTCTAAAAATTAAGGTCTATAGGGATAGACCGAATAGGATGCTGGGTCTCTCACAAAACATGTACATAGAGGAGGTACTAAAGAGGTTTAGCATGAAAAACTCCAAGAGAGGATTGGTGCTCTTCAGACATGGCATTCATCTCTCTAAGAAGATGTGTCCCAATACACCTGAGGAGATTGAATGCATGAGTAAGATCCCTTATGCTTCGACAATATGGAGCCTCATGTACGCCATGCTATGTACACGACCTGATATCGCTCATGTTGTGAGTGTCACGAGTAGATATCAATTGAATCTAGGTGAAGAGCACTGGACTTCTGTAAAATGTATCCTTAAATACTTGAGAAGGTCTAAGGATATGTTCTTGATTTTTGGTAATGGAGAACTTCAGGTCTAGGATTATACAGACTCAAATTTTATGTCTGATATAGATGATCGAAAGTTGACATCTGATAGTCTGTTTATGTGTAATAATGGTGCTATCAACTGGAAGAGTTTGAAACAGACTATGATAGCAGATTCCACCATGGAAGCAAAGTACATCGCTGCATTGAAAGCTGCAAAGAAGGCATTATGGTATAAGAAGTTTACCACAAAACTCAGAGTGATGTCATTAGATGCCATCCCTCTGTACTGCGATAATAATGGCACCATAGTCCTAGCTAAGGAGCTGAGGTCTCATCAAAAATTGAAGCACATCGAGCGGTGATTCCATCTCATCCGCAATTATCTTGAGAAGGGTTACGTTGAGATTAAGAGAGTTGACTCCATGGATAATGCGGCAGATCCACTGATGAAGCCTTTAGGCCAGCAGAAGATCAAAGCCCATCTTGAGAAGATGGAACTTAGATTTGTAGCCAATTGACTTTAGGTCAAGTGAAAGTTTGTTAGATGTGTGCCTTAGAAACCAAATTGGCTAACACTTGTTATACACTTCTAAGGGCAATTTAATAATTTTGATTATAAATTAATAAAAAAATTATTTTCTATCATAATGTGTATTTAAAGTGTATGTGATACATCCTTTGAGTTAATAGTAATAATAATTCATATTTTTAAAGAGTTAAAAATTTAAGACATGAATTTTCATAATTAACTCATAAACTGTTCTCAATCGTAGGATCATCACGAGGATGGTGATTGATCCGGAAGGTTGGTGTACGATTATTTTTTTTGAATAGATGAGTCTTGAATCTACGGTGTGGAGACATCAAAGTAAGAGTATAGATACTCGTTAGAGAACGAGGGCACTGAGCATGACCACCTCGAGCATTCATAAGAGAGTCTACCTTCTTGTCGATGACTAGCTCGATGTTGCAGTAATGTGTCTGGTTCTTTGATCTAAGATGCATTGACAACTTATCTTGAGGGTGTTTTAGTTTGACTACACCATAACTCGATCTCTTAGCCATTCAAAATTCTAAGGTCTATGTTGGCTATAGTATGTTCATTGTAGAAATTGAATTACACCAATAAGGGATCTATCTATCTCGGTAGATAAGAAGTAGCCCTATAATGATCATGAGAATCGAGTCCATAAGTCCATGGCCATGGTAGAGTGAAGATGATAGAAAGAGTTTCTATAAAGGATTTCACATAGGACTCGAATCGAATGATTAATTTATATGACGGATATTGGGTTTGATGAGTTCACCTTAACCCTAATCCTATCGAGGCTCAAGATAGAAGAACCCAATCATATAGGTAGCTATACCGAGAGGTTCACTTTCAGTTCTGATGGGTTGCCACCATATACTGCTAGATATCATTGGTGGATTTTGGAAGCAATTAGAATGATTTTGATGATCGATCATTCTAATTGTATGAATCAAAAAAGTTCTGATCCATCGAAAGGTATTTCGATGATGTCGATGATGGAGATTATGACATGTCTCATTACCATATGAAACTAAACCTAACTGGATCACACAAACAAGGGTTTGGGTCTGGATGTCATCAATTGAGTTAACTAAGTTCGATTGATTTGGATTAGATCCAATTAGGTTCAAGGTAATTGTGCTAGCACATGATTGAGCCTGACTTTCTCCTTCTATAATCTTTCTGATTCATCGCAATCAAGTTGAATTTGATTTGACTCATTTCTATATCTTGAATGAGTTTATATTCATCTAATTGGAATAAGTTCAGGTCAGATTAATTATAAAAATTAAATTTATTCCTAGTGTAATTGGACTAGGGTCAATAGTTGACCTAATTGAGAGAATTGAGGGTCACGTGATTAAAAAATTTTAAAAAATTCTCTAAAAATTATTTTGCTTTAATTTTTGGATATGTGATAGGGCACAAGTTATACTTAAGGTGTGCATAATTTTGTGAGTTTTGGAGGTACCTGGATTAGGTTTTGATAGAGTTTGATTTGGATCAAACTCTTGAGAAAAGAGTCCTAGACGCACATGGACTCTTCCTTATCCTTTCATTCTGCCACCTTCTAGATGGATTTTTGGCATCAAAGCCAAATGAGATCTGGAGTTTTTCATGGAGATCAGGTCTAGAAGTCCCAATGGTCGAATTAATAAGATTTTTGATCAAAAAGGAACTCTTTATGGTGCTATGTCTTGTATAAGAACTCTTATCATGAAATTGCCTCAACATAATTTATTTTTCACACCCAAAGGAGCCTTTTCTCTAATATCCATGCCACCTCTATCCTCTATCTCCGTCTCTTCTACATGTCTAAAAAGTTAGGCATAAATCTGAGATGAATGGCTGCCCTCAGAAGTCTTTTTGAAGGCTTTTCAAATCAGATCTAGATCTGATTTTTGGAGGAGAGATTCATGAGGAGAAGACATTCAGATCTTGCTCGAGCGGATACTGATAGAGATCAGGCACGTGCATAGCTCCTTCCAAAACCTCAAAAATCAACTGGATCATCGTAGGATAATAATTAGATTACCAAATCAGATATTTGAAATTAAATTAGATTTAATTTTATTTTTAACTTTTAATATCAAATCTCTATGATCAGATTTGAGAAGTCTCAGATCTGATTAGGATTTTAGAAAAAAAAATTTAAAATATTTTTTCAAATTCAATCAGATCTGAATGATCCTATGTCGAAAAAATAGGTTTTTTCTTCAAACGGCATAAGGAAAGGAATCCAAGTTTGTTGGGATTCTATCACATAAAATCCAAATAAACCATAACAACTTACCCTCTTAAGCCAATGTCCATAACTTATTCCAAATAAGAGAAAGAGAGGGAGAGGGTGTTAGATATATGTGCCCTAGAAGCCAGAATTGACTGACACTTGTAATACACTTCTAGGCGCAAAATTATAATTTTGACTAAAAGCAATAAATGGGTTATTTTCTATCACATATGCGTATTTAGTGTCTGTGATACATCCTTTGAGTTAATGGCAATGATAATTCATATTTTCAAGAGTTGAAAATTTAAGACATGAATAATCATTATTAACTCATAAATTGCTTTTCGACCATAGGATCATCACGAGGATGGTGATTGATCCGGAAGGTTGGTGTACAATCGCTTCTCTTTAGTAGATGAGTCTTAAATCTACGGTGTAGAGACACCAGAGCGAAAGTACAGGTACTCGTTAGAGAATGAGGGCACTGAGCGTGACCACCTCGAGTAGTCATTAGGGAGTCTACCTTCTCGTCAATGACTGACTCGATGCTGCAGTAGTGTGTCTGATTCTTTGACCTGAGATGCATCGGCAGTTCACCTTGAGGGTGTTATAGTTTGACTACACCATTACTCGGTCTCCTAGCCATATGGAACCCTGAGGTGTATGTTGGCTATAGACATGTTCATTGTAGGAACTGGATGCATCAAGATGGAATCTATCTACCTCGGTGGTAGAGGAGCAGCCCTATGATGATCATGAGAATCAAGTCCAGAAGCCATGGCCATGGCAGAGTGAAATAATAGAAAGAGTTTCTATTTAGATTTTCACATTGGACTTGAATCGAATGATTACATCATATGACAGAGACTAGGGTTTGACGAGTTTACCTTAACCCTAATCTGATCGGGGCTCAAGATAGAAGAACTGAATCACACAGGTAGCTGCACCAAGAGGTTCACATTCAGCTCTGATGGGTTGCCACCATATACTGCTAGGTGTCACTGGTGGATTTTGGGAGCAATTAGAATGATTTAGATGATCGATCATTCTAGCTGTTCGAATCAGAAGAGTTCTGATCCATCGAAAGGAGTTTCGATGATGTCTATGATAGAGATCATGACATATCCCATTACCATACAGAACTGAACCTAACTGGGTCACACAAACAAGGGTTTGAATCTGGTGATCATCAATTGAACTGATCTAGTTCAATTGATCTGAATGAGATTCAATTAGGTTCAAGGAAAATCGTGCTAGCACTCGATTGAACCTAACGTTCTTCTTTTGCTATCATAAATAAGTTGTCCTGTCTGAGCCAAAGGAGTTTGTGCTCAATCAGAGGCCTTCATATGGTCTGACTGGAGGTTGTCCAAGTCAGAAAAGGTTGTCTTATTTGTAAGACATTACCTGCCATTTTTGGTCACCTGCCATTTCTTGTTCTTTGACTTTGGTCAAAAGTCTACCTTTGACTGGTCAAACGTTGACCATTGACCCTTTGACTTTTGACCACATGTCATGCACCTATTGGAGAGCTGGTGGGGGCCTGTCCCCCTGCCAGAACCTGGCAAGGAGGAGGGCGCACGCCAAGGGTGGCGTGAGCCCAAGTTGGAGGAGTCTTGGAGTCCTTGTTGGACAAGGACTCCACCTCTCTTTTGGATTCCAATTAGAGTTCTCCCTAAAATCAACTTTGACTGGTCTTAGGCACCCTCTAAGTAGGAATCCAGGGGACTCTATTCCCACCAATCAGATTTAGATCTGATTTCACAAAGGGTTGTGATTGGTTGGGAATAAGAGAAGCTGGATCACAGTCAGTCTATAAATAAGACCCTGTGCCCAACTCAAACACAAGTAATTGAATTGAGATCAAAGTTCCCCATGCCCCAAGGCTACCTCTCCCCTCTTCCTCCATGCCAAACCATCTTCTCCCCTTGCTCTCCACATCCAAAAGGAGTTTTGGACCTTGGTTGGTGCGATCCAGATCAAAGAAAGGCGATCAAAAGCAAGAAGGCTGCACTGCTGCAAAGGACGACTGCAGATCTTCAAAAGAAGTTTTGAAGATCCTCCAGATCAGATCCAGATCTGATTTTTGGAGGTGTGATAGAGAAGAAGAGGATCTCCAGATCCAGCCTGAGTGGATACCGGTAGAGGCCAGGCGCTTGCGTGGCTAGATCCAGAACCTTCCGCTGCAAACAGGATCATCAACAGGGTAATAGGATTACCCAAATTAGGTAAATTAAATTTGATTTAATTTATCTTTATTTTATTTCTATTATTAAAATAATAAAATCAGATCTGAAATATTTCAGATCTGATTGGAATCAAGAGAAAAATTTTGAAATATATCTCTCGCTCTGATCAGATTTGAATGAACTTGGTCCGAGAAATCAGGATTTTCCTTCAGAGAGAACATGTGTGAAAGGTTGGGGAGTGGGGATTCAATGCCAAAAATAAAGGGAGAATGGCATGGGATCAAGGTGGGGTCAAGGTGGCATAAGACATGGAATCCTATAGTCATACTAGGATTCTTATTTTGGCTTGTTTAAATATGGTTTCTCAAACCAAGTCAAACCAAAATAAATTCAATCCAATTGAATTAGGTCCTAAACTAATTAAGAACTTATTTAAATTAGATTAAATTAGATTTAATTTTAATTTAATTTTTTAATCAAATTAAAAAATTGGATTGACCCAAGTTCTAGTTGAACTGGGACTAGTTCTTTCTTGCACTGGGCTTATCCAATAAATCAATTAGACTTGATCCAATCAAGTCCAAGCCACATCTAATTAAATCATATTTAATTAGACTTAACTCAATCATTTGGCTTAACCAAATTAAGTCAATTAGTAATCAAATTACTAATCGATCCTCCTGCAACATTTGTACTAGGTTAAACATCAATCGTATTGATCGTTTAATCCTAGAATGATTCTTAATCATTGATCAACCATCCGATCAAATTATGAACTCTAATGTATGTGACCTTATAGATCCGAACCTAAGCTGGTAGCATAGGAATAAATTTTTATACCAGTTGAAGTGACCATCTAGCAATGGTACCCGACGATCGAATAGGTCGAATGTATAGAACAACATCCTTAGAATCCATATGGATATAGTTTTCATATAATTCATCTCCTTGACCAAAATGCTCGTAGGATATCTTAGAGTTCAACTATCAACTCTGATCAGGTTGTTTACATTATATTTCAAAATATCAAATCCATCTGAAGGATTATCCTAGCCAAGGTTTTGCTATATTGAAATACAGTAATATATTATTCTTCAACTCTTGGAGTGGCCAATCCCATCTTGATCATATACCGACTTCGTAAGTTATCTAAAAGCCTTTCATTATTGAATTAAAAATTTAGTTAGTCCAGTACCAAAGCATAGTGAGTTACTAGCAAGTTACTGAGGTGATCTCAGGTCTAAGGGACATATATACCTATATCCCATCAGAGACATTCTCGATAAAAGAATGCTCTAAAGTTGGTCACATTCAATGATAATGTACTCTTACATCTCATCTGTATGCCATATCGGTGTTTTCATACTCATTAGTTAAGAAGAAAATAACCTATATTGCATACAACGACCTATGCTCGATAGACGCTGCCATTCTAATTAACAGCCTATCATTTGGTCATGAATTATTTTAAGGACTAATCGATAAATTCTTTCTTTATCAAAGCAAAATAGTCCTAAGGACTTCATTACAACAATAAAGTTCGTTAGAAGATGAATACTTTATGATAAAAAAAATATCAAAAATATATTTTATTAATTAATGAATCAATTATAAATATAATATAGCACAACCATCAACAGACTGATGATTGACTTTGGAATATATTTTTAAATATTACTTAATCTAAAGAAGTTGAGCACAATAACTTTCGACTGTAATATATTCAGCCTCAGTCATGGACAATGCTACCGAATTTTACTTTTTACTGAATTAGAAGATTAAGTTTAACCCAAGAAATTGATAAGTACTAGAGGTACTTTTCTTATCAATTCTTTAACCTTCATAATTAGCATTAGAAAATTTAATTAAATTAATTAAGATTTGTTTAGAATATCATAATCATAAGTTTTGTGTTTCTATCAAATATCTTAAGATCCTTTTAACAGCAATCATATGAAATTTCTTAGGATTAAATTAAAAGCTAGCACATATGCAAACACTAAAAAGTATGTCAAGTCTACTAGCAGTTAAATTTAGTAGCGAGCCAATTATATCTCTATAAAATTTTTGATTGATACTCTTACCATGTTCATCTTTATCTAATTTGCATGATGAGCTCATGGGTATGCCAATTGTTTTTGCATTCTCCATTTCAAACTTCTTTAGTACTTCTAGAGTATACTTGGTTTAGAAAAGAAAAATATCTTTCTTTGTTTGTTTGATTTGGAGCTCAAGGAAGAATGTTAGCTCTTCCATTATGCTCATTTTAAATTCACCCTGCAACAACTTGATAAATTTTTGGCAAAAATTTTCATTAGTATAACCAAAAATAATATCATCCACATATATTTGAACAATAAGCAGAACTAATTCTTTCTTTTTAAAAATAATGTAGTGTCTACACTATCTCTAGAAAAATCATTATTGAGTAGAAATTTACTTAATCTATCATATCATGCTTTTGGTGCTTGTTTTAAACCATATAATATTTTATTAAGTTTGAAGATATTATTTAAAAAAATATAATTTTCAAAACCTGATGGTTATTTCATAAAAACTTTTTCTAAAATAAATTCATTTAGAAATACACTTTTTACATTCAAATACATGAGAATAGTTAATATCAGATTTTCTACCTTTCTAAAGCTCATAAGGGATTTTTTTGAGAATAGGATGGATCAAAACATAATTCAAAATGTAGCAAGTAGTATTAATGGCTTTAATCCAAAAATATTTTGAAAGACTTTCTTCACATAATATAGCTCTAGCTATTTCTTCCAAAGTTCTATTCTTTTTCTCAACAACATCATTTATTAGGATATTCTTGGAGTAGAAAAATTATGTTCTATTCTATTTTCATTACAAAAAAAAATTAAAGTTTTGATTTTCAAATTCAGTACCATGATCACTTTAGATTTTGATAATTATAGAGCTCTTTTCATTTGAAACCTTTCTACAAAATTTTGAAAAAGCAGCAAAAGCTTTATCTTTGTGTGCCACAAATAGAACTCAAGTAAAGCAAGAAAAATCACCTATGATCACAAGTCCATATTTCTTTTCTCCTAAGCTTATAGTCCTAGTAGGTCCGAATAAGTCCATGTGAATTCATTCAAGAGGTCTAGTAGTTAAAACTATATTTTTGGATTTGAAACTCCTAGTTTGTTTACCAAATTGACATGTATCACAAACATGATCATTTTTAAAGTTTAATTTAGGCAAACATTTATCTAAGTATTTTGCAATCAATTTTGATAAAGTGTGCATTCTTGCATGAGCTAATTTATGATGCCATAACCAAGTGGTTTCTTTGATTTTAGTATCTTTAGCAATAAGACATCGTCCACTCTTCATGGCTATCTTATTAAGATCAATGATGTAGATATTACCATGCCCATGTCTAATGAACTTGACACTATCATCAAAGGGACTAGTAACTATGCATAAAGAAGATTCAAATATGACTTTGAAGCCTTTGTCACATAATTGACTTATGCTTAATAAATTATGCTTTAAGTTATCAACAAGTAAAATATTCTCAATGAAAGTAGAAGGACTAGTGAGTTTGATTTTATCAATTTCAATGATTTTTTTTTTCATTGTCACTAAAGGTTACTATTCTTCTACTCTTTTTCTCAAGGATGATAAATTATTTTTTGTCACCCGTTATATATCTTGAATAGCCACTGTCTAGATGCCAAGCTCTTTCATTTTTATCGACTGCAAGACATTCCTACAAAATAGTCAAATAGCTGATTTAGGTACTCAAGATTTCTTGGATTCTTTATGGTTAGTATTTATGGTTCCTTTGAAATCCAAATTTTCTTAACAATATTTCCATTAGATTTTTTTAAGTTGCATGCATATGCTTTATATCCTACTCTACTACAGCTGAAGCAAGTAATGTGTGAAGTAAAGTATGATGATGATGAGCTAGTATAAAGATTTTTTAAAAATTTTTATTTTTTATTTAAATTAAAATCTATTTTAGCTTTATCATAGATTGCCTTTTGGTTGTTTAAAATCATTTTTAGTTTTTCAAAACTGCATATAAACTTGTCAATCAAAGGTTCCAGCATTTAGGCTTTCTTTCTTAATGAGTCATTTTCTTTTATTAAGAGTTTGTTTCTTTATAAGATTTCTTCTTTTTCTATGGATAAAGTTTTAATCTTTATTTTTAGATTTTTGTTTTTACTAGATATTTTTCAATATTCTTTGATTAAATCAAGAAATGCATCTTGTAATTCTTCAAAAGTAAAATCTGAAATAATTTTGGAGTTTATCTCATTCTCCTATGCCATGAGACATAAATTCGCTACATTTTTACTTTCTTCATCTAAGCTAGATTCATCGCTGTTGCTCCAAGTAGCAATCATTACTTTCTTCTTGATCTTCTTGAAGCTTTTTTTAAGTTAGGATAATTAGCCTTGAAGTGTCCAAATTTTCTGCATTCAAAATACAATAGCTGCTCCCTTTTCTTTTTCTTATCTTTGCTTGATTCACTTTTGATTAGAGGCTTCTTCTTGAAATCTTGCTTTTTCTTCTTATAAATTTCTAGAATTTTCTTATGATCAATGCTATATCCTCATCTACATCAGTTGACTGATCTTTCTCTTCATCAATTATAATAGATTTGAGGGCAATGATCCATTTCTTTCGGCCTTCATCTGCATTGTGCTGCCTCATTGTTAGTTTATGATCATTAAGGATCTAATTAGTTCTTCCAATGGCAGCTTATTCAAGTCCTTTATCTCTTGTATTATGGTGACCTTTGCTTCCCATGATTTTGGCAAAGACCTAAGAATTTTTCTCACCAAATCACTGTTATAGTATATTTTTCCAAGACTTTTCAAACCATTAGTTATATCAGTGAAGAATGTGAACATTTTAATAATTGATTCAGTGGATTCCATTTTGAAAAGCTTATATTAGTGCACAAGCATGTTAATCTTTGATTCTTTTACTTGGTTTGTGCCCTCATGCGTAACTTCGAGTCTATCCTAAATTTTTTTGCTGAATTGTAGATAGAAATTCAGTTAAACTCGTTGGCATCTAAGACACAATATAAGACATTCATAATCTTGGCATTTTACTGAATTGATTTCTTATCTTCATCACTTTAATTCTTTTCAGATTTGGATGTGCTAATGCCATCGACTATAATGGTAGGTGTGTGTGGTCCATTAATTATGACACTCTATATATCATAATCAAGAGCTTAAATAAAAATCCTCATGCAAGCTTTCCAATATGAGTAATTTATTTCATTGAAAAGTAGTGATCTATTAGTGGATTGCCCTTTGGCAAGTAAGCCTCCCAATTATGTTGTCATGATCTTTATCCCTTGATTATGAGATCAATATTCTAGTTAAGAACTAAGCTCTGATACCACTTGTTGCTGAAGAAAAATTCTGATTTTTCGGACCATGTTCGTTCAGATCTGATCAGATCAAGAGATATATTTCAAAAATTTTTCTCTTGATCCCAATCAAATCTTGATGTGTTTCAGATCTGATTCTTATTATTTTAATAAATAAAATAAAATAAGAATAAATTAAATCAAATTTAATTTACCTAAATTTGGGTAATCCTATTATCCTATTGATGATCCTGTTTGCAGCGGAAGGTTCTGGATCTAGCCATGCAAGCGCTTGGCCTCTACCGGTATCCACTCGAGCTGGATCTGGAGATCCTCTTCTTCTCTATCACACCTCCAAAAATCAGATCTGGATCTGATCTGGAGGATCTTCAAAACTCCTTTTGAAGATCAGCAGTCGTCCTTTTGCAGCAATGCAGCCTTCTTACTTTTGATCATCTTTCTTTGATCTGGATCGCACCAACCAAGGTCCAAAACTCTTTTGGACATGGAGAGGAGAAGGAGAAGAAGCTTTGGTGTGGAGGAGGAGGGGAGAGGTAGCCTTGGGGTGTGGGGTTTTCAATTCTCAATTGAATCACTAACTGAGTTGGGCGCAGGGTCCTTTATAGACTAAGCGTGATCCAACTCCTCTTCCTCCCAACCAATCACAACCCTTTGTGAAATCAGATCTAAATCTGATTGGTGAGAATAGAGACCCCTGGATTCCTACTTAGAGGGCGCCTAAGACCAGTCAAAGTTGGTTTTAGGGAGAACTCTAATTGGAATCCAAGAGAGAGGTGGAGTCCTTGTCCAACAAGGACTCCAAGACTCCTCCAATCTTGGCGTGCGCCCTCCTCCTTGCCAGGTTCTGGCAGGGGACAGGCCCCCATCAGCTCTCCAATAAGGGCATGACATGTGGTCAAAAGTCAAAGTATCAATGGTCAACGTTTGACCAGTCAAAAGTAGACTTTTGACCAAAGTCAAAGAACAAGAAATGGCAGGTGACCAAAAATGATGGGTAGTGTCTTACAAATAAGACAATCTTTTTTGACTTGGACAACCTCCAGTCAGACCATATGAAGGCCTCTGTTTGAGCACAAACTCCTTTGGCTCAGACAGGATAACTTATTTATGATAGCAAAAGAAGAACGTTGGTTCAATCGAGTGATAGCACGATTTCCTTGAACCTAATTGAATCTCATTCAGATCAATTGAACTGGATTAGTTCAATTGATGATCACCAGATTCAAAACCTTGTTTGTGTGACCTAGTTAGGTTCAGTTCTGTATGGTAATGGGATATGTCATGATCTCCATCATCGACATCATCGAAACTTCTTTCGATGGATCAAAACTCTTCTGATTCGAACAGCTAGAATGATCGATCATCTAAATCATTTTAATTGCTCCCAAAATCCACCAGTGACACCTAGCAGTATATGGTGGCAACCCATCAAAGCTGAATGTGAACCTCTTGGTGCAGCTATCTGTGTGATTAAGTTCTTCTATCTTGAGCTTCGATCAGATTAGGGTTAAGGTAAACTCGTCAAACCCTAGTCTCTATCATATGATGTAATCATTAGATTCAAGTCCAATGTGAAAATCTAAATAGAAACTCTTTCTATTATTTCACTCTACCATGGCCATGGATTTCTGGACTTGACTCTCATGATCATCATAGGGCTGCTCCTCTACCACCGAGGTAGATAGATTCCATCTTGATGCCATCCAGTTCCTACAATGAACATGTCATAGCCAACATACACCTCAGGGTTCCATAGGGCTAGGAGACCGAGTAATGGTGTAGTCAAACTATAACACCCTCAAGGTGAACTGTCGATGCACCTCAGATCAAAGAACCAGACACACTACTGCAGCATCGAGTCAGTCATTGACGAGAAGGTAGACTCCTTAATGACTACTCGAGGTGGTCACGCTCAGTGCCCTCATTCTCTAACGAGTATCTATACTCTCGCTTCGGTGTCTCCACACCATAGACTCAAGACTCATCTACTAAATAGAAGTGATTGTACACCAACCTTCCGGATCAATCACCATCCTCGCAATGATCCTATGGTCGGGAGCAATTTATGAGTTAATAATGATTATTCAAGTCTTAAATTTTCAACTCTTGAAAATTTAAATTATCATTGCCATTAACTCAAAGGATGTATCACAGACACTAAATACACATATGTTATTAAAAATAATCCATTTATTGATTTTAGTCAAAATTATAATTTTGCTCCTAGAAGTGTATTACAAGTGTCAGCCAATTCTGGCTTCTAAGGCACATATATCTAACAGTTGCATAGCTAGATAATCGAAGAGGGAGGTGAATGAATTAGGTAATTAAAATTTTAAACAGACCTAAGCAATAGTGCATAGTGTAGAAGAAAAGTGTGTTGAAGATGAAGTTACTAAAGAATAGAAAATAAATGCAACAGAAGAGATGAGATGCATACACACAAATACCATGGATTTATAGTGGTTCGGTGCACTTCTAGCATCTACATCTACTCTTCAAGTGATTTCTTGAAAACTTTTACTATAATCACCTGATTATAGCATGTTTGTTTTCACTGAACTCATAAACAAATTGAATTGATTTTAATCTAGGTTAACCAATTAAAACCTTTACAAGCCTTGTCCAAAGGCTCTCCCAAACTAAATCAAGTTTGGTATAGCTTTTAATCCTTCAAGTTTCAGCCCCTATTAAAACTTTTATAAAAAAATTTGAAGAAGAAATAAATACAACAAAGAAAATTCTGTTCTGATTGGATTATTATCGTTGTAGCTTTTCTTTTGAGGATGCTTTGAATGCCGGTGAAGAATGCCCTCTTTCCTCTTTGAATGAACTTAGAAAACTCAAAAAGAAACTGAATGAGAGTTGGTGAACTATTTTGAAGGCTATTGAATACTCAAAGTGCTCTCATTTTTGTTCAACCAATGAAATAGTGTTGAATAGTGTATTTCCTTTTATTTCTTATGTTGGTATAGAAAATGGTGTTGATGCCAAAATTGCTGGAGTTGGTGAAGACGAGGCCACCGATGAGACCTACAAGAAGAAGTCCAGACTAGAGATGGGTGCCTCTGGCAGAATTCTCCGATACTCAAGTCAATTCTCTGGCCAACAAGAATGAACTGCTAAGAAGAATTATGATAGAGAGGAAAGCTTAGAAAGAAAAATATATCTGAAGGATCCTTTTTATAGACAGAGCTTGTAATAAATTGATAATGATAGTCATAACCATCTGCTAATAGGACGTTCAGACCACATGGAGTCTGTTATGAAGAATGAGCTATCATTTTGTTAGGATTTATAGGCAATTGAGGTTAGTTTATTGAAGTTCGGATGATAAATTAGAGACTTTTATGCTTAGGAGCGAATCATTCATGCAAAACTTGAGATCGGTCTAGCTGATCTTGGAAATTGATTTCTAGATTGTGAAGGATGGACTTTCAAGTCAACTGGGCTCTGTTATTATTGGCTTTGACAACTTTAAGAAGTTTGGCTGCCTTCAAGATCGGCCTGAAGTTCGGATTGAAGGGATGCTATGATTCATTGTATGTGGAGTCGCTGCTATCTTGGGTTGGAAATCAGACTTGTGTTGATGAAGAAGTTCTTTCACAGTTCAAGCTCGTCCAGT
This sequence comes from Cocos nucifera, assembly GCA_006176705.1. NCBI lineage: Eukaryota > Viridiplantae > Streptophyta > Magnoliopsida > Arecales > Arecaceae > Cocos > Cocos nucifera. The sequence goes on from QRFJ01005142.1 coordinate 49,875, forward strand.
CATCATGTATTATATAAACTGGCTAGATCTGCAATTATCTGAAAGTGATATAGTAGCTCAGCTACATTTAAGGTTAACCACTATTCATAAAGTAGAGCCAAAGAGCTCAGCCAGAATAGGATTTGACTGAAGAGAAATTTGGCTGGATGGAGTTCTTGATGTAAGGTTGATGAGATATGCTCTATCAAAAAGGAATTCAGTTAGGTAAAATCCTATCTGAATGAAGTCCAACTGGAAAAATGTTTGACTAAAAAGAGTTCATCTAGAAGGAGCCGTCGGTTGTAGTAAAGAGATTCAGTGTCCAAGATCATTCGGTCGAACTTTAGCATGCTCTTGAGAATGATGAGAGTATAGAATAGCGATGGCCGAAGTCCTTTAGCAGTTTCCACTCTTGGGTGATAAGAAAATTTTGGCTTCTTTTGGATTAGCACTGAAGCTTCCTTAATGCCAAATAATGTGAGATGACTTATTCTTTTCAAAAACTCATCCAGCGCGGAGCTCCATGTACGGCATAATAACTGCCTTGTCAGTCGTCAGTGGTTGGCATAATGATCAGGATGCGTGGTAGGTCGGGATTGGGCAAAGAGGGTCTGCAATCATAACTGTCTTTGATTTCTTTAGCTATTTAAGTTCCTTCTCCTCCCATGACTTCTCACTTCCATTTGATTTTCTATCTTCTTCGTTCTCTTGCCTTCCTCCAACCTGTGCATTTCGTCCATCTTCCTTCTCCGATCACTGAGGCCTCCTCCATTCTTCTTCCATTTTTTTGATCGTCTCTTCGAAATCTCTGGATGATTTAGGTTAGTTTCTTGACCTTTTCTCATTCTTCTTTCACTTCTATCTTTTAGAGTGCTTTCTAGTCTGCCACTCTTTCCTAGTTTTTCAAAAATTTCATGATTGATTTTCTCTAATTTTATGAGATTTTTCTTAATTTTGCTCGATCCAAATGGCCTTCGAAACATCTCGATCCACCTATTTTGGAAGCTTGGCCAACTCCAATCCTAAGGAGAGGGCCAAGCCTACAGAAATACTTCATTCGACTTTTATCCCCAAAACTGTCCCTTACTCCTTGCATCCTGAAGATCTTTCTTTGGTGAGGATTCAATATGGGATTCCTTCAAAGTACGAGCTAGTGTTTCCAAGACTGAGTGGTCGAGCTTGCACTCCTCCGTTGGGCCACTTTTGCTTGTACACTGAAGCACTCCATGCTGGACTTTGGCTTCCAGTTCTCTCTTTTATCATTGCTCTCTTTAAGTTTCTTAATATTTTCTTCACTTCTGCGGTCCTGAACTTCTTTCAGTTCATCATGAGGTTCCTTTCACTTTGTATTTTAGCCAAGGTTCGGCCTACTATTTCTTTATTTCAAAATTATTTTACCTTCAAACATCATCCCACTATTAAAGACTGGTGGTACCTTTCTTCCTAGTTCGGTAAGAAGGGACTACTCAAAGGTGCTCTTTTTTTCATCCATAATTGGAAGAAAAGTTCTTCTTCATTTCTTGCCAAATTCTAGAATTAGGACTTCCTTCCTGGGGATATCTGAGAGATTTGGTCCACCGAGCTCTAGGGTTAGAAAAAGAAGATCAAGACTCTATTAGCAAACTTAGAAATTATCGAGCTCCTCTCCTGCCCAAACTAACAAAGGATGAAACCTCGTTCAATCTTGGCTTAAGCCACTTCAACCCTGTAGGTATACTTGTAAATTTTTCAAGTTACTTTTTTTGTCTTTCCCTCTGACTGTAACATTTTCGTGATTATAGAAATGGATGTGGATAAACTCAAGTGGCTTTCCAAGAAACTCTGAGCTCATAAAAGGAAGGATGGTGTACCCGATGAGACCTCCAAGAGGGCAAGGGTCGATGCCCCGAGCTCCACCATGCCTGCTGACACTACCACTGTTACCAAGGTTGTGGCGCCTCCAACATCCTCCAGCCCTCTGGCCGACATCCTAGATCCAGAGCCTCCCACTAAGAAGGGAGAGGGAGTGGAAAGGAAGAAGAAGAAAATAGGTGGCAAAAAGGTTCGGTGCAAGATCAACTCCGGTGGGTCCAACGATGATTAGGATTTTAGGGAGAACCCCTTCAATAATCGAACGATCGTCAGATCTTTAATCGATGGATGCACCCTGTCTAAAGTCATGGATAGGATCGTCGATGTCGATTTCGAGGAATGTACTTGGGACACTCTTCGGACCTTCCTCAAGGTAACCATTTCGTCTCTTCTATTCAACTTGCTCGGGTGCTCTTTCTTTTGTATAATCCACCTCTTTTTTTTTTCCAAATGGATCACTAATTGATCGCCAACATCAAGGCATTCAACCATTAAAGGTCAGAGGCAGAAAAGGTCCAAGAAGATCATTAAGCCAAGATCGGTCACCTCCTTAAGGAGAAATTTGTCGAAGTTGAAGGCCTTCAGGAGATAATTCAGAACATCGAGCAGGCCCTAGCAAAGGTGAAGGAGGAGTTGGCCTCAAAAACTGAGAAGAGAAAGAAAGTCGAGGCCGAGGTTGCTGAAAAGAAGGAGCAGATCTTAAAGCAGATCTCGGAGGCCAAGGACTAGGCAATACAGGATTTTAAGGCCTCCTCGGAGATGAAGGACATAAAAGCCGACTTCGGCAAAGTAGCCTTCATCAAGGGATTCGAGCTCTGCCAAAAGAACATGGTTGAGAAATTTTTCAAGCTCGACCTTAGCTTCTTGGATGGCGGATCTTCTGATGATAAGGTGGGGCTATTTACTACAAGTGCTGATCTTCCATCCATCGAACCTCCTTCTACTGCACCCCCCACCACATCATCCGAACCTGCTCTAAAGCTCAATGTCACCTAGGGGGTGCCGAGCTCTCTTGCTGCTTCTCCTCCAGAGGTTGGAGATTTTTGACCGTTGTATTTTTTTTCTTTTTTCTTATATTTTTTTCTATATTAAAAAATATTTTGATTAAGGAAAATAAATTTCTCTTACACCATACCTTTGTGTTTTAATACTTTATGCATTAAATGTAGTCCCCTATTGAAGCTGATCCTCTATCTCAGGGCATCCCTTTGAAAGCTCATATTATAAATTCAAAGAAGAAAATTTGGCAACTTAGTAAAAAATTGAAGAAAACTAAAAATAAGCTCCAAAAATTGAGAAAAAATTCTACTAAGGCTTCCGTAGAAATCAATCATCTTTGCTAGGCATATAGAAGGAATTTCAAGGAGAATACTAGCAAAAAGGATAATCTAAAAGAAGAACTTAAGAAAATTAGAAAGCATGCCAGTGATAAGTCCTAGATGTTGACCACTAAAATTAGTTCCTTCATAATCGAGCTCAATGCGGCAAAGAAAAAGATCCAACTGTTGGAGGAAAGCTCGGCTTGGTCTACCAACTAAGAGGAGTATGGCTGGAATCAGTCAAAAAAAATTTTCGACCTTCAGCAGCAGCTGTTGGATGTTGAGAGGGTGTATAACTCTTATCAAGTTGGTTGGTGCAAGCAGATTAATGATTATAGGAGGAAGCTTAGAGCGGCAAATGCTGAATTAATGCGACCTCAGAAATAATTGACTAATAAGACCCAGGCCAGCCTAGGTGAAGACTCAGACGAGCTTCTCTCCTTAAAGAGCACTCTAGAGAGCTTGTCCATGGTATATGGAAAAGACCATACAGAGCTATAAGAGTTAAAGATGCAAATGGTCTATCAGAAAGATGCCATAAAAGATGACGAGGCCGAATCAACCATTCTGAGAAAGGCTGAAGAAGACTTCCACAGATCAAAGATATGGATTGAAAGATGAGTTGAGAAAAGTAAGTTTAGCCTCCTTGTTAATGGTAGTTCAGAGTATTCCTTTTCTATCTCCTGTATTTCTGTGCTATGGTTAGATCATGGTGAGTGAAGGAAAATCCTGATTTTTCCGGTCCAGGTTCGTTCAGATCTGATCAGATCAAGAGATATATTTCAAAAATTTTTCTCTTGATCCCAATCAGATCTTGATATGTTTCAGATCTGATTCTTATTATTTTAATAAATAAAATAAAATAAAGATAAATTAAATCAAATTTAATTTACCTGATTTGGGTAATCCTATTACCCTGTTGATGATCCTGTTTGCAGCGGAAGGTTCTGGATCTTAGCCACGCAAGCGCCTGGCCTCTACCGGTATCCACTCGGGTTGGATCTGGAGATCCTCTTCTTCTCTATCACACCTCCAAAAATCAGATCTGGATCTGATCTGGAGGATCTTCAAAACTCTTTTGAAGATCTGCAGTCGTCCTTTGCAGCAGCGCAGCCTTCTTGCTTTTGATCGCCTTTCTTTGATCTGAATCGCACCAACCAAGGTCCAAAACTCCTTTTGGACGTGGAGAGCAAGGGGAGAAGAGGTTTGGCATGGAGGAAGGAGGGGAGAGGCAGCCTTGGGGCATGGGGAAATTTGATTCAATTCATTATTAATTTGAGTTGGGCGCAGGGTCTTATTTATAGACTAACTGTGATCCAACTCCTCTTCCTCCCAACCAATCACAACCCTTTGTGAAATCAGATCTAAATCTGATTGGTGGAAATAGAGTCCCCTGGATTCCTCCTTAGAGGGCGCCTAAGACCAGTCAAAGTTGGTTCTTAGAAGAACTCTAATTGGAATCCAAAAAGGAGGTGGAGTCCTTGTCCAACAAGGACTCCTAGGCGCCTCCAACTTGGGCTCACGCCACCCTTGGCGTGCGCCCTTCTCCTTGCCAGGTTCTGGCAGGGGGACAGGCCCCCACCAGCTCTCCAATAGGTGCATGACATGTGGTCAAAAGTCAAAGTGTCAATGGTCAACGTTTGACCAGTCAAAGGTAGACTTTTGACCAAAGTCAAAGAACAAGAAATGGCAGGTGACCAAAAATGGCAGGTAATGTCTTACAAAATAAGACAACCTTTTCTGACTTGGACAACCTCCAGTCAGACCATATGAAGGCCTCTGATTGAGCACAAACTCCTTTGGCTCAGACAGGACAACTTATTTATGATAGTAAAAGAAGAACGTTAGGTTCAATCGAGTGCTAGCACGATTTCCTTGAACCTAATTGAATCTCATTCAGATCAATTGAACTAGATCAGTTCAATTGATGATCACCAGATTCAAACCCTTGTTTGTGTGACCCAGTTAGGTTCAGTTCTGTATGGTAATGGGATATGTCATGATCTCTATCATCGACATCATCGAAACTCCTTTCGATGGATCAGAACTCTTCTGATTCGAACAGCTAGAATGATCGATCATCTAAATCATTCTAATTGCTCCCAAAATCCACCAGTGACACCTAGCAGTATATGGTGGCAACCCATCAGAGCTGAATGCGAACCTCTTGGTGCAGCTACCTGTGTGATTAAGTTCTTCTATCTTGAGCCCCGATCAGATTAGGGTTAAGGTGAACTCGTCAAACCCTAGTCTCTGTCATATGATGTAATCATTCGATTCGAGTCCAATGTGAAAATCTAAATAGAAACTCTTTCTATTATTTCACTCTACCATGGCCATGGGCTTTCTGGACTTGATTCTCATGATCATCATAGGGCTGCTCCTCTACCACCGAGGTAGATAGATTCCATCTTGATGCAATCCAGTTCCTACAATGAACATGCTATAGCCAACATACACCTCAGGGTTCCATATGGCTAGGAGACCGAGTAATGGTGTAGTCAAACTATAACACCCTCAAGGTGAACTGCCGATGCATCTCAGGTCAAAGAACCAGACACACTACTGCAGCATCGAGTCAGTCATTGACGAGAAGGTAGACTCCCTAATGACTACTCGAGGTGGTCACGCTCAGTGCCCTCGTTCTCTAACGAGTACCTGTACTCTCGCTCCGGTGTCTCCACACCGTAGACTCAAGACTCATCTACTAAAGAGAAGCGATTGTACACCAACCTTCCGGATCAATCACCATCCTCGTGATGATCCTATGGTCGGGAGCAATTTATGAGTTAATAATGATTATTCATGTCTTAAATTTTCAACTCTTGAAAATATGAATTATCATTACCATTAACTCAAAGGATGTATCACAGACACTAAATACACATATGTGATAGAAAATAACCCATTTTATTGATTATTAGTCAAAATTATAATTTTGCCCCTAGAAGTGTATTACAAGTGTCAGCCAATTCTGGCTTCTAGGGCACATATATCTAACAATCTCCCACTTGTCCTAAAGCCAATTGGCTACAAGTCTAAGTCCCATCTTCTCAAGGTGGGCTTCGATCTTCTGCTGGCCCAACGGCTTTGTAAGTGGGTCTGCCACATTATCTGTGGAGTTGACTCTCTTGACCTCGACGTAACCCTTTCTCGAAGGTAATCGCGGATGAGGTGGTATCACCAGACCTTTGCTATGGAACTCTTGGCATTACTCCAGCAGCAAACTTCTTGACCAGAATGCTTCCAGCCTCTGATGCAGCTTGCTTCCATGGTGGAATCTGCTATCAAACTCTTCCAGCTGACTCCACCATTGCACACAAACAGATGTCGACTTTCGATCATCTATATCGGACATGAAATCCGAGTCTGTGTATCCCTGGACTTGGAGTTCTCCATTACCAAAGACCAACATCATATCCTTAGTTCTTCTCAAGTACTTAAGGATACATTTCACAGAAGTCCAGTGTTCTTCACCTGGATTTGACTGATATCTGCTTGTGACACTCACAGCATGGGCTATATCAGGTCGTGTACATAGCATGGCATACATGAGGCTCCCTATTGCAGAAGCATAAGGGATCTTGCTCATGCGTTCTATTTCCTCAGGTGTGCTAGGGGCACATCTTCTTGGAAAGATGAATACCATGTCTGAAGGGTATTAATCCCCTCTTAGAGTTTTCCATACTAAACCTCTTTAGTACTTTCCTCTATGTACATCTTCTGTGAAAGTCCTAGCATCCTATTCGGTCTATCCCTATAGACCTTAATTCCTAGAATAAAGGATGCTTCACCTAGGTCTTTCATGGAGAATTCCTTGGACAACCACATCTTGACTGATGTCAACATGGGAATATCATTCCCAATAAGGAGGATGTCATCCACGTACAATACGAGGAAGACAACAGCGCTCCCACTGACCCTTTTGAAAACACATGGTTCCTCTTCATTTTTGATGAAACCAAACTTTTTGATCACATCATTGAAACGAGTGTTCCAGCTCCGAGATGCTTGCTTAAGTCCATATATGGACCTTTGCAGCTTGCAAACCTTGTGATCAGTATCACTGGATGTGAAACCTAGCGGCTGTTCCATATAGATATCTTCCTCAAGATATCCATTTAGGAATGCCGTTTTCACGTCCATTTGCCATATTTCATAATCGAAATAGGCTGCAACGGCAAGCAATGTGCGGATGGATTTTAGCATAGCTACTGGGGAAAAGGTATCCTGATAGTCAATGCCTTCGCGTTGACTATAACCTTTTGCCACTAGTCTAGCCTTGAATGTCTCCACATTCCCATCTGCACCAATCTTTCTCTTGAAGATCCATTTACACCCAATAGGTACTATACCTTCTGGTGGATCTACCAAGGTCCAGACTTGGTTTGAGTGCATCGAGTCAATTTCTGACTGCATTGCCTCTAGCCATTTCTCGGAGTCGATATCTGATATCGCCTCGTTGTAGGTTTTGGGATCATCACCATGAGCACCATTACCTACGAGGAACATTTCCTCTACATCCTCTGAAATAATACCTAAGTATCTTTCAGGGGGACGGGAAAACTCTTTCCGATCTACGAGGTGGAGGAGGTAGTGTTCTTATTGGCTCAACCTGATTTGGTTCCACTTGGTCCTTAGCTCGTTCTGCTTGTGAGACTTTCTCATCAAGCTTGAATCTGCTTTTCCAATGCCGCTATCTTGAATAAACTATTTTTCAAGAAAGATGGCATGTCGACTCACAATCACATTGTGGTCTTCTGGAATGTAGAAATAGTATCCTAATGACTCTTTAGGATATCCTATGAATCGAGCTCTAAAGGACCTAAACTCTAACTTGTCCGCTTGTTGTCTTTTGACATGAGCCGGACAACCCCAAATTCTGAGATGACTCAGACTTGGTTTCTTACCGTGCCATATCTCATACGGTGTGGTAGGAACGGTTTTAGAGGGAACCCTATTCAGTAGATAGATTGAAGTTAACAATGAGTGTCCCCAAAGAAAATCAGGGAGGTCTGTGAAGCTCATCATGGATCGAACCATATCCAATAGAGTCCGATTTCTCCATTCTGAAACCCCGTTGAGTTGAGGTGTTCCTGGTGGAGTCCATTGAGAGACTATGCCATTTTCCTTGAGATAGTCTAGGAATTCCCGGCTAAGGTATTCACCTCCTCGATCTGATCGAAGAACCTTAATGGGTTTTTCCAGTTTGTTTTTCTACTTCATGTCTGAATTCTTTGAACTTTTCAAAAGCTTCAGACTTGTGTCTCATAAGATACACATACCCATACCTAGACAGATCATCGGTAAAGGTAATGAAGTAGACAAAATTGCCTCTAGCCGGCACATCAAATGGGCCGCACACATCAGTATGTACTAGGGCAAGGAGATCTGTGGCCCTCTCCCCATGTCCAACAAAAGGGAGTTTAGTCATTTTGCCTTGAAGACAAGATTCACAAGTTGGATATGACTCGGAAAGTCAATGGACTCAATAGCCCATTTTTCTCCAATTTGTTGATCCTATCTTCTGCTATATGACCTAATCTCAGGTGCCATAGATATCTGTCGTTTGGACTATCCCTAGGTCGTTTGGCATTCACGTTTTGCTCGATAGTTAGAACAGGTACATCAATATGTAGCTGATAAAGACCATTAATAAGGAAACCATTTGCAATTTTATTTCTTTCATAAAGAATGTTACAATGGTCCTTAAAGAAGGTGATCACATAACCTTCTTGTGCTAAGCATGAAACAGAAATCAAATTCCTGCTAGCTGCAGGCACATAAATAACAGTCTTTCAAAACTAAGTCTAAACCAGATGGTAATCGAAGAGGGTATGTTCCCACGGCTACTGCAGCAACTCTTGCTCCATTACCGATGCGTAGGATCATGTCTCCATCCCTCAGCCTCCTGCTATCCTCAAGACCCTGCATAGAAGTGCACAGATGAGCACTAGAACCAGAGTCAAGCACCCAACTGGATGCAGAAGAAACCGTAAGGTTAGACTCAATAACGAGCATACCTCCAGAAGGACCTTCCTTCTTGTTCTTCAGGGTGGCCAGGTAAGTAGGGCAGTTCCGCTTCCAATGGCCGTCGCTGTTGCAATGGAAACACTTTCCTTTGCCATCGGTCCTTTTTCTTCGGCTTCTGCCTTCTTCTTCTTTGATCCTTCCACCTTTTGCTTTTTCACAGACTTCTTTTTCTTTCCATAAGACTTTCTTTTGGAAGAAGTCCGTTCCATAGCAAGAACTGAGCCTTTAGAACCTTTCATAGAAAGCTCAGCGGTAACCAGCATATTCATTAACTCGGCCAAGGAATTCTTGAAGTTTATGCATGTGGTAATTCATGATGAATTGCCCATATGCATCAGTCAAGGATTGCAGAATAATATCGTTCTGCAGGTCCAAGTCCAACTTCACACCGAGCTTCTCAAGCTCTTCCATGTCCTTGATCATTGTCAGACAGTGATCTTGGACTGACTGCCCATCACGCATCTTAGCCTTAAAAAGTCATTTCGTGACTTGATATTTGGCTGCGCGACTCTGTTCACCAAACATCTCCTGCAGGTGAGCCAACATTTGGCGAGCAGTCCCGATATCTTCATGTTGGCGCTGGAGCTCATCAGACATCGAGCCCAACATGTAATATCTGGCCTTATTATCTTCGTCAATCCATTTTTCCAGAGACGCTCTCTGTTCAACAGATGGACGGGCTGGTAAGGTGGGAGGGTCCTGGTCCAAAACATGGGTTAACTTCTCGAAACCCAAAATAATTTTGTAGTTCCTGAGCCAATCTTTATAATTGGGTCCAGTCAGTCTATGTGTGTCCAGGATACGTGCCAATGGGTTGGACGCAGACATTTTCCTGTAGAGAGTCAAAGATTCTAGTTAGATACTGTAATTTTGACTTGACCAATTTATTTAGGGATTTTATTTTTAAACAAATTAGCTTTATTTTATTTTTAAATTTTATTTTTAAACAAATTAGCTCCCACTATTTTCTCGGATCCCTACACTCCCTCTGTAGAGATGCGAAAATCTCCACGATTAATGATTTCTAGTGGGTGGTGCGGTCTCACCAACTGACTCATCACCTCACCTAACAGTTATTGGTGATGGGTTAGCCAATGAGTGAACAACTCTTGTTCAATGATTCTCTAATCATGGTGCACCCAAACTTGGTCTCTAATTCATGAATCTCACCGTATCCGAAATATTGATCCACTCCTTAGTTAAGTCAGACCCACCATTTGCATAGACTGGGTTCCTAATTGAGTCTCTCACCGTATCCGGAAATATTGAGCCCAACTCATCCTCCAGCCCATAGCATCCAATGCCTAATAGACATGGTTGCATCTTCCCGGTGCAACTGAGCCACTGTATCCAGCCGAGAACAATCAACCCCGGGAAGGGCCCGCACATCTACAATGGTGGAAGACCTCAGACTTAATCTTTTCTTAGGGAGAATTGATTCAGGTCTCATTAAACTAGACTTGGCTTAGTCATAACAATTATGACTAACCTAGTGGCATGGGTTAGCTCGGATTATTGACCACCTCAGATCAGAACTGTGTCAACAGATATGGCCAGGTAAGTGAGACCGGTGGAAGGAATATGCCATTAACTCGTACAAGAACGCATTCAGGTCGAGTAGCTTCCAATTAAAAACCAGTCGGTCGTCTGTGCCAAACTTACCTTAGACACCAAATTGTTGAGTCAGAACCAATTGGGTTAGCCTACAATCCAGACTCTAACCTCTGAGCCTAATTAGGTCTTGCTTGATCGTGACTCGATCTTGACCCAGACTTAATCCTATTAGGCTGGTCAATTTAAGCATTGTTGATCCCATCTAACCAACTCTTGATTCGGTTTGATCAACCGCTTAGACCTAATTGAGCTACCCAAGCCCGAACCCAGTATTATGAATATGTCTTAGATCTGAAATTCTCAATTTTAGACCTAATTAATATTCCATAAACTTAATTCTTAATTAAGTAGGGTTCATAAACAAAATATGCACAATAAATCCTAGGGTTTCAGGATCTAGGGTTTTGCAGAAAGTAAGTTTTGGGTTTCTGATTAAGGACGAACACGCAGCACCCCTACACATCATAAGAACACCCCATCGAATGGAAAGAGAGGGCCTTTAAACCCTTCTTCGTTCTTATGACCGGACGGCCAAGAGGAACGCCTTAATCAGGAACATTCAATACTACAAAACAGTATCAGATCTATATCATATATCTCATATATAAAGTTAGATCTAATCATGGCATATTTTGCATACATCTCATGTATCAAATCATGCATATTTTCAGATCTAAATTATCTCATAATAATCTAAAAAATTAGATTTAAATTGATCTAATCAAAATAAATTCTAATCTAGACAATTATGTAGAACTATTCTACAACTAGTCTAGACATGCATCAATCATATCTCATATGATATTTAAAATTAAATAATTTTTATTTGCTATTTTTTAGATGTTATTATAACACTTATAATATCAAAAAATAGTAAATAAAAGATCTAAAATATGATTTAATCAGATTAAATCAAAAACATGCAAGACTATTCTATAGAACTATTCTATTCTAGAACTAGTCATGCATATCTTCTAATCTTAGATCCAAATCATTTAATTTTAATTTTTTCTGATTTCAGATCTGATCACATCTCATGTGACATCTAAAATCACTTTATTTTCTAATTAAAATAAATTTAAAATCAGATCTAAACAATTTTAGAACCATGGCTCTGATACCAGTTGAAGGGAAATCCTGATTTCCCGGTCCAGGTTCGTTCAGATCTGATCAGATCAAGAGATATATTTCAAAAATTTTTTCTCTTGATCTAATCAGATCTTGATATATTTTAGATCTGAATTCTTATTATTTTAATAAATAAAATAAAATAAGATAAATTAAATCAAATTTAATTTACCTGATTTGGGTAATCCTATTACCCTGTTGATGATCCTGATTTGCAGCGGAAGGTTCTGGATCTAGCCACGCAAGCGCCTGGCCTCTACCGGTATCCACTCGGGTTGGATCTGGAGATCCTCTTCTTCTCTATCACACCTCCAAAAATTAGATCTGGATCTGATCTGGAGGATCTTCAAAACTCCTTTTGAAGATCTGCAGTCGTCCTTTGCAGCAGCGCAGCCTTCTTGCTTTTGATCGCCTTTCTTTGATCTGAATCGCACCAACCAAGGTCCAAAACTCCTTTTGGACGTGGAGAGCAAGGGGAGAAGAGGTTTGGCATGGAGGAAGGAGGGGAGAGGCAGCCTTGGGGCGTGGGAAATTTGATTCAATTCATCTATTTAATTTGAGTTGGGCGCAGGGTCTTATTTATAGACTACTGTGATCCAACTCCTCTTCCTTCCCAACCAATCACAACCCTTTGTGAAATCAGATCTAAATCTGATTGGTGGGAATAGAGTCCCCTGGATTCCTCCTTAGAGGGTGCCTAAGACCAGTCAAAGTTGGTTCTTAGAAGAACTCTAATTGGAATCCAAAAAGGAGATGGAGTCCTTGTCCAACAAGGACTCCTAGGCGCCTCCAACTTGGGCACACGCCTACCCGGGTGGCGTGCGCCCTTCTCCTTGCCAGGTTCTGGCAGGGGGACAGGCCCCCACCAGCTCTCCAATAGGTGCATGACATGTGGTCAAAAGTCAAAGTGTCAATGGTCAACGTTTGACCAGTCAAAGGTAGACTTTTGACCAAAGTCAAAGAACAAGAAATGGCAGGTGACCAAAAATGGCAGGTAATGTCTTACAAAATAAGACAACCTTTTCTGACTTGGACAACCTCCAGTCAGACCATATGAAGGCCTCTGATTGAGCACAAACTCCTTTGGCTCAGATCAGGACAACTTATTTATGATAGTAAAAGAAGAACGTTAGGTTCAATCGAGTGCTAGCACGATTTCCTTGAACCTAATTGAATCTCATTCAGATCAATTGAACTAGATCAGTTCAATTGATGATCACCAGATTCAAACCCTTGTTTGTGTGACCCAGTTAGGTTCAGTTCTGTATGGTAATGGGATATGTCATGATCTCTATCATCGACATCATCGAAACTCCTTTCGATGGATCAGAACTCTTCTGATTCGAACAGCTAGAATGATCGATCATCTAAATCATTCTAATTGCTCCCAAAATCCACCAGTGACACCTAGCAGTATATGGTGGCAACCCATCAGAGCTGAATGCGAACCTCTTGGTGCAGCTACCTGTGTGATTAAGTTCTTCTATCTTGAGCCCCGATCAGATTAGGGTTAAGGTGAACTCGTCAAACCCTAGTCTCTGTCATATGATGTAATCATTCGATTCGAGTCCAATGTGAAAATCTAAATAGAAACTCTTTCTATTATTTCACTCTGCCATGGCCATGGGCTTTCTGGACTTGATTCTCATGATCATCATAGGGCTGCTCCTCTACCACCGAGGTAGATAGATTCCATCTTGATGCAATCCAGTTCCTACAATGAACATGCTATAGCCAACATACACCTCAGGGTTCCATATGGCTAGGAGACCGAGTAATGGTGTAGTCAAACTATAACACCCTCAAGGTGAACTGCCGATGCATCTCAGGTCAAAGAACCAGACACACTACTGCAGCATCGAGTCAGTCATTGACGAGAAGGTAGACTTCCCTAATGACTACTCGAGGTGGTCACGCTCAGTGCCCTCGTTCTCTAACGAGTACCTGTACTCTCGCTCCGGTGTCTCCACACCGTAGACTCAAGACTCATCTACTAAAGAGAAGCGATTGTACACCAACCTTCCGGATCAATCACCATCCTCGTGATGATCCTATGGTCGGGAGCATTTTATGAGTTAATAATGATTATTCATGTCTTAAATTTTCAACTCTTGAAAATATGAATTATCATTACCATTAACTCAAAGGATGTATCACAGACACTAAATACACATATGTGATAGAAAATAACCCATTTTATTGATTATAGTCAAAATTATAATTTTGCCCCTAGAAGTGTATTACAAGTGTCAGCCAATTCTGGCTTCTAGGGCACATATATCTAACAGAGTTCCTTTTTTCCAATTTGTAGATCTTTCATCTCTATCTGTGTTCGATCTTTGTTTGGAACACTTTAACTTACTAGGAGCAAGTTGGGATTTTATCATTCAGATGAGATCCTCCTCCTATTTCTAACATGGTTGGCTTGTCTTTCTTGTTAGGATCAATTACTCCTATTTCTAATAAGGTTGTTAGGACATAAAAGGACTGTTGAGAGGGCCTCTCTCTATTATCTTTGATTTAAGAATTGGAGGTCTTTTATCCCTCATAGGGATCTTCATCCACATCAGGATGAGGTTCTCCTTCTGTTTCTGACATAGTTGACTATCTTTCTTATTAGGATGAGATCCTCCTCCTACTCTTAACAAAATTATCGAAGCATAAAAGGATCATCGAGAGGACCTCTTTTTCTTACCTCCAATTTAAGAACCGAAGATCTTCTATCCCCCATGAGGGTCTTCATTCATGTTAGGACGGGATTCTCCTTCTATTCTTGATATAGTTGACTATCTTTCTTATTAGGATGAAATTTTTCTTCTATTTCTAGCAAGATTATCTGAGCACAAAAGGGCCATTAAGAGGATCTCTCCTCATTACTTTTTGTTTAAGAATTGGAGGTCTTCTATCTTTCTGTGAGGATCTTCATCCACGTTAGGATGAGGTTCTCCTTCTATTTCTGACATGGTTAGCTATATTTCTTGTTAGGATGAGATCCTCCTCCTGCTTCTAACAAGATTATTGGAGCACAAAAGGACCATTGAGAGGGCTTCTCCTCCTTACCTCTCGTTTAGGAACTGGAGGACTTCTACTTCATTTGAAAATGAAGTTCGGTTGGATAATTTTCTGCTATTGCATAGTTTTGTACCAAAGATAAGAATGTTAAAGAGAATTTTATTAGGATAAAATTATTGATAGTATATTCGTAGATTTTCTAAATTCCATGATCGTGGAAGCATAGCCTCTCTGAGCTCCTTTATATAGTATGTTCCTAGTTGGATGATTTTCAAGACCTTGTAGGGACCTTTCCAATTTGGAGTAAGCTTTCTCTGATTTTACGGTTGAGAGATGTCAACCCTTCGCAGCACCAAATTTCTGACTTTGAAGACTTTAGTTTTAACTTTGGAGTTATAGTAGCGGACTACTTTTTGCTTATAAGCCACCATCCTGACCTGGGCCTTCTCTCACTTTTCTTCTAGCAAGTCAAGGTTTACTCTAAGATCCTAAGAGTTGTCCCATTCACTGAAACCTTCAACTCATGCTGAGAAAAATCTTAGCTCAATTGGTATTACTGCTTTAGTTCCAAAAGCTAGGGCGATGGGAGTTTCTCTCATTGACAATCTTTGGATGGTTCTATAAGCCCAGAGAACATGATAGAGTTCATCCACCCATGTTCCCTTTGCCCTTTCAAGCCTCACTTTTATCCTTTGAAGTAGGGTCCTATTTGTTATCTTGGCTTTGCAATTCACCTATGGGTGAGCTACTGACGTAAAATGATGAAAAATATTCAGATCTTCACAAAACTCAATGAATTTTGCTCCCACAAACTAGCATCCATTATCCATGATGAGGATTCGAGGTAAGCCAAATCTACAGACTATTGACTTTCAGATGAAGTTCGTACTTTAGCTTTGGTGATCTTTGCCAGGGGTTCGGCTTCAACCCACTTGATGAAGTAATCCACAGCCACTGGAAGGAATTTTCGCAGTCCAAATGCCATGAAAAAGGATCCAAGTCTATCCATCCCCCATTGTGCAAATGGCTAAGGAGTGCTCAAAGGTATGAGTTGTGAACCTGCCTGTCTCTAAATGTTGGCATTTCTCTGACATCAATCACATCTCTTTACATAATTAGTAGCATCTTGCTGCATAGTCGGCCAGTAGTACCCTTGATGGAGTAATTTGTAAGATAGAGATCTAGCCTTAAAGATGATTTTCACATACACCTTCATGAACTTTCTTTAATGCATAATCAGCCTTAGAAGATCAGAGACATCTAAGAAGTAGCAAAGAATACGATCTCTTGTATAGCTTGCCCTCATACAAAATATATTGTGAAGCTTGATTTCTTATCTTCCGAGCTTCTTTAGGATCTCTAGAAAGAATATCATCTTTTAGATATACAATAAGTGGGTCGATCCAACTGGACTCATGGTCGACCTACATGACTGCTGGGGCTTCTTCTAAGCTTGGATGTTGTAGAGTTTCAAAAAGAACTTCTTTGAGCAATTCATTTAGAGCCAAAGTAGCTAGTTTGGAGTGAAGGTTGGTCCTACTATTTTCTATTCTTGAAATCTGCAGAATTTTAAAGCTACTAAAGATTGAAATTAAACTTTCATTTATTCCAAGTATCTTTTCATACTTTCCTCCCAAGCTTCATAATTATTACTAACTTGTCCCATTATCAATTGAGAATCACTGTAGACCTTTACATGGTCCATTTCTAATTCTTTAGCTATTCTCAATCCTGTGATTAGAGCTTCATATTTTGCCCCATTATTTATTATGAAAAACTTGAAATACAATGCATACTCCACAACAACTCCATCTGGATTGATTAGAATTAAGCCTACGTCTACTCCGAAAGTATTGGATGAACCATCAACATACAAAGTCCAGAAGTTCTCAGAAATATCTATTTTTTCTTCTTTGAGGTTTGGCTATGAACTGAAAGTACCAACTTCCTGATGCTCAAGCTTGGCTAAATCAAGGATGGTACATTCTACCATAAGTTGACTAATATTTGAGCTTTAATGGATGGCCGAGGTTAAAAATTGATGTCAAACTTAGTAAGTTCGATTGCCTATTTTGCTATTCTTTTTAAAGTATCAGACTGATAGAGGATAGCCTTGATGGATTGATTAATGAGAAGTGTGACCATATGCCCCTGAAAATAGGATCGAAGCTTCCTAGCTGCAATCAATAGGACATAAGTTAATTTTTCTAATTTTGTATACCTTATTTTTGCATCCCTCAAAATTTGGCTTATATAGTAGATCGGCTTCTGAATTTTAGCTTTTTCTCTAACCAGGACTGCTCCAATAGCTACTGGAGACATATCAAATATAGAAACAATTCTTCTCTAGGTTCAAATTTAGCAAGGAGAGGAGGTGAACTGAGGTGATTTTTTAATTTCTCAAAGGCCTGCTGATACTCAGGAGTCCAACAGAAGTTCTTAGACTACTTGAGCACTTGGAAGAAGGGCATGCAATGCTCCATTGATCTCGAGATGAAACGATTCAGAACTGCAACTTTGTCGGTAAGGTGCTGGACTTTTTTATTATTTTTGGAGTAGTCATTTCTTGGATGGCTCGAATCTTCTGTAAGTTTATCTCGATGTTGCATCCTGACACCATAAATCTTAGAAATTTTTTTGAAGTTACTTCGAAAATATATTTGGTTAGATTCAACTTCATCTTATATTTTTGGAGGGTGTTAAAGATCTTCTTAAGGTCGGTGATGTGATTCATTGAAGATCAAGTTTGACAAGCATATCATCTATGTAGACTTTCATGTTATGGCCAATCTGCTCTTTAAAGATCATATTTATCAGGCACTGGTAGGTGGTGCATAAATTTTTTAGTCCAAAGGACATAATCCTATAATAATAAAGACCATGGTTAGTAATAAAAGTAATTTTCTCTTCATCTTCTGATGCCATCTGGATTAGATTATAATCGGAGAAGGCATCCATGAAAGTGAGGAGCTCATGGCCCGAAATCACATCCACTAATTGATCAATTCTGGACAGGAGGTAACTGTCTTTTGGATAAGCTTTGTTCAAATCTATGAAGTCAATGCACATCCTCCACTTGCCATTTGCTTTCTTGACAAGAACGATATTTGCAATCCAATCTGGGTAGGATACCTTTTCGTATGAACTTAGCTTTGAGTTTGTCGACCTCATCTACAATGGCTTTCTACCACTCTGGTGCAAAATTATGCTTCTTTTGCTTTCCTGACCGACGTTTAAGATCTACTGCTAGATGATATTCCATCACTTCCACATTGATCCTAGGCATATCTACAGGTACCTAGACAAAGACGTCAGCATTCTTCTATAAGAAGGCGATGAGCTGCTTTTTGATTTCTCCTCTTAGGTTGGAGCCAATTTAAATAGTATTGTCCTCATGCCCATTATTTAAGAAAACTATAACAAGGTTTTCAATTGGTTCTCCTTGCTTTTCAGTCAAATCATCACGAGTATCAAGCCCATCCACTGGACAAGATTCTGACTACCTTCTCCCTTGTAAGGCAATGGTGTAACAGTGTCATGCCAGAGCTTGATCTTCTCTAACTTTTTCAACTCCATGACTAGTTGAAAACTTCATCTTCAAATAATAAGTCAAAATTACAGTTCGAAGTGCGTTCAAGCCAGGTTGGCCAAAAATCGCATTGTAAGCTAAAGAAGCTTTCACCACCAAGAAATCAACTTGGGCCTTTGATTGCTTTGGATACCGACCTATTACAACAGACAAAGTAATTATTCCTTCAATCAACATTGCACTACCAATAAATCCTATTAATAGGAAGCTTATCGGACCTATTCTACCATCAAGTATAAACATTTTAGCGAATGCATCATAAAACAAAACGTCAGCAGAGCTTTCATTATCAATTAAAATATGGCGTACATCATAATTAGCAATATTTAAAATAACTACAACCACATCATTATATGAAAATGGAACCTTCTGTGCATCTTTTTTAGTAAAAGTAATGGATTCTTCAGTCCTCTACCTCTTTACTGGCTCTGCCGATCTGCTGGTCTCTTCCTACCGATGTCCCCCAATGATGATGTTAATGATTTCAAGTGGAAGGCGATCTCCTTGTGGCTCATCTCTTTGAGGTAGTTCAAGTTGTGGTAGAGATCTTGGCTGATCTTTTCTTTTTTCTAGCTAATATCGAAGGAATCGATCTAGTCATCCCCTTCTTGTTAGCCCCTCGATCTCATCTTGGAGCTGGATATATTCTTCAGTATCATAACCATGGTTATGACGGTAGAGATAGTACTTATTAGGATTACGTCTAGCTGAGTGAGTCTACGTTCTTTCTGGCCTTGGCAACTACTTCTTTATCTCCATCAACACTTAGATTTAGGAGCATTCAGAGGAGCATAGTTGTGAAACTTTTTGGATGGGAAGCCTTGTCATGCCCTTTGGTCCGAACTTTTTTGTCAATGAGCTTGGGGTAGAGTTTGAGCTTGTCTGCACTTAGAAAAAATTCTAGAGCATAGCCAAGTTTCACTCGACCTTTCAATAATTGTGGGCTTTCTGGATTCTCTCGTCTGCCACTCTCCTGTGGCTTCTTCATTTTTCATATTGAAGGCTTCCTCCGCTCGACCATAGCCTTCATCCCGGGTCAGCATGTTAGCAAAATTTTGGATGTACTTCTTCTTCAAAAAAAAAGAAGATTATTTTTTTAGAGGCCGCCCTTCAGTGCGGCCATTATAATTGACTGCTCAAAATTTTGGATCTCTACGACAGCAGCATTAAAATAGCTGATGTAGGCTCGGATAGACTTCTCTTCCTTCTGCTTGATATCTATAAGAGAGTCCGAACCTCATCTCTAATATCAGCTGCTAATAAAATAAGCTACAAACTGATGGATCAGCTGATCAAAAGAAAAGATGGTACCTGATTTGAGATTCGAATATCAGTTTTTTGCTACTTCCTTTAAAGTGGAAGAAAAATCTCAGCATAGGATGACATCTGGTGCGCCTGAAGCAGCATTATAGTTCTGAAGGCTTTAAGATGGTCGACAGGATCGGTGGTTTCATTGTAACTCTCAAATTGGGAGAGTTTGAAGTTTGACAGGATGAGCTCCTGCATGATTCAAGCAGAAAATGGGAGGTCGATGCAGATATCATCATGGCAGCCAGGGGCATCATAGTGGATCTTCTCGATCTATCGATTTATTTATTGAAGTTTTTGATCAAGAATGTCATCCCGATCATAGATCTCAAAGCACGGCTGGCTGAAAGAGGGTAGAGACTCTCTAGGACTGGAATTATGGTTAGAATAGGGATTCTCTGCTTTCTACTTTCCCTTTTCAGAGTTCATCGATCGGCTTGCCTAGGTGGGCCTTCCTTGCGTAAGATCTTGGCACTCCAACGAGGGTCTTTTAAGCTGAATTGATGCTGGCGGCTGCTACATGACCTTTACTGCTTCAGTAAGGCTCCTAACCTATTGTACTAGCAGGTTAAACTGCTCCAGATCTATCATAGCCATTGGTGGAGGTTGAGGCACCGACGATGAGGTTGGAGTAGGCGGATCTACTAGTTCTTGGATGGATCAAGCAATGGAGGTGATGGATCGCCAAGTCGCAACTTTCTTAGGTGGCATCATACTAAAACAAGAAGAAATCAGAAGAAAAAGAAGCTATAGAGTTTGGAGAAGAGAGAAAGGAGATGAACTCGATGAGGTACTTCTTTAAGAATAAGGGCTTAGAGGTTCCTTCCTTTAGTATCAATCTTATTGGTGCAGAAAATGGTATTGACACTGGAGTTGGTAAAGATGAGACCGTCGATGAGACCTGCAAGAAGAAGTCCATATCGGAGGTGGGTGGCTCCAGTAGGATCCTTCGATCTCAAGTCAGTTTTTTGGCCAACAAGAATAGAGTACTAAGAAGAATTAGAATAGAGATGAGAGCTTAGAGAAGAAAATATATCTAGAGGATCTTTTTTATAGATGAAGCTTATAATAGATTGATGATGACGATCGTAACTATCTGCTAGTGGGCCATTCGGACCACATGGAGTCTGTTATGGAGAATGAGCTGTCATTCTATTAGGATTTGTAGGCAGTTAAGGTTAGTTTGTTGAAGTTCGAATAATAAATTGGAGACTTCAATGCTTGGGAGTGAATCATTCATGCAGAACTCAAGATTGGTCTAGCTGATCTTGGAAATTGGTCTCTGGGTTGCAAATGATGGACTTGCAAGTCAACTAGGCTCTACTATTGTTGGCTTTAACAACTTTAAGGAGTTCAGCTGCCTTCAAGATTGGTCTGAAATTCGAAATGAAGAAATGCTGCGATTCATTATCTATGGAGTGGCTACTATCCTGAATTGAAAATCAGACTTGTGCTGATGAAGAAGTCCTTTCATAGTTCAAGCTCATCCGGTCATAATGCATTATATAAACTAGCTAGATCTACAATTATCAAAAAGTGATATAGTAACTCGGCTACATTTAAGATTAGCCACTATTCATAAACTGGAGCTAAAGAGCTCAGCCAGAATAGGATTTGACTGAAGAAGAATTCGGCTGGATGGAGTTCCAAAGATGTAAGGTTGATGAGATATGCTCTCCTCTGAAGAAATTCAGTTCGATAAAATCCTATCTGAATGAAGCCCAATTGGAAAGAAGTTCGACTGAAAAGAGTTCGTCTAGAAAGAGCCATCGGTTGTAGTAAAGGGATTTAGTGTCCAAGGTCGTTCGGCCAAACTTTAGCATGCTTTTGAGAAGTCCTGCAATCAAAGGTCGTCATTAAGAAGATCCTTCCAACACTCATGGATTAGAAATCGGCTATCCAGAACCTAGTGGACTTCGACGGGAGCCAATTTTATCCCCAACACCTTATTTTTCTTTTGTCCCTTAATCATTTTCTTAAGACTCAGATTTATTTTACTTTGATTTTGGCTATTTATGACCATTGGAGATCGAAAATAGTCATTAAAATTTTTTTCTGAGCGAAGATAGACTTTTGCAGAACTAGCCATTGTGCCTGACAATTTTTATCGAGCTGGCTCCACTACAAGAAAAGTCACATACACCCATACTTTTTAGTCACGCAAAGTACATACATGGATAAAAGATCAAATTCTAAAAAAAATTATATATACCTATATTTGTCAAACATAAAAATATTATAATTAATTTTTAACTTACGTTTCAAGGATTAAATATGAGTATTGATGGATAACTCAAATCTATTAATAAATATAGTAAGTATTGATGGAAAGTGACCGGCACCAAGAAAGAAACACCAAAAAAAAAAGATACAAGATCATATTTAAAGTTAACTTGATATTTTTAAAGACAAGCCCAAGCCAACAAATTTTTTACCAGCTCCTATGCAACCCAAACCAATTTTATTCAACAAAACATCATCATGTAGGGAAGAAATAAATTCTAAGTCAAATATCAAGCTGATAATTCTAAGCTGGCCTTATTCACGTCTCACTTCACATGCAAACCGTTCGATCAGTGTTTCCTTCCAAAATCTAACTTATATGAAAATAAAATTAAATAAAAATAAAAAATATTTTTATTTAATTTCTATATATATATATATATGTATATATATATATATATATATATATATATATATATATATATATATATATATGTATGTATGTATGTATGTATGTATGTATATATATGTATATATATGTATATATATATGTATATGTATATATATATATATATGTTGTGTGTGGTGTGTGTACATATATACATATATATATATATATATATATATATATATACATATATACATATATATATATATATATATATACATATATATATATATATATATATATATATATATATATATATATATATATATATATATATATATATATATATATATATATATATATATATATATATATATATATATATATATATATATATATATATATATATATATATATATATATATATATATATATATATATATATATATGTATGTATGTATGTATGTATGTATGTATATGTGTGTGTATGTGTTATTTGTATTATTTATAACTTCTATTGAATGGCAAAAATGTTATGAATCAATTAAATGATAGGATTGGCGAAATTGATAATTAATTTTGATAAAAAATTTGACAAACATCAAACATTCAACCTATTGTTTGACTAGCAAACTCTTAATTTTTGATGCATCTCATTTTAGACATATTTCAAAAGATTCAAATAATAAATTAGATTTAGCTACTATAAAATTGATTGATAAATTAATTAATTAATTTACTTAAATATATTAGAATTGGCGCATACCGAAACGGCTCATGCTGTGACCCAAACCACCCGGTTACAAGTTGATCCATGTTGGACAATTTAAACCCGATTCATATCTACAAACTCCAATCGTCATAGCTTCCCTTATAAATCCCGACTATGTACTCTCTCTTCTCGGCCTTTTCCGCAGCGAAGATGGCATCTCTCCTTTCCGGCATCTTCGATCAATGGAAACGTCGTCTTCTCTCCGATGTTTTCTAGTGGCTCTGATCGGTGATGAGAGCTCCATTCTTGGCCGGCCCATCCTCTAGTCTCCATCTTTTGGAACTCCCTCGATCCCTCTTCCCGTAAAATATCTAGGGTTTTATTCTAGTAGAATTTATTTACTTTTCCCTAAGAAATTACTTTTTCCCTATTGCTCGAGAATAATTTCAGTAGGATTTGGTTTATTCTTCTGCACGAAACTGTAATTATCCATTAAAATTTGATTAAATTTTCCTTCTCATTTCTTTATGTTTGTCTCATTACCATTCATTTTTAATCATGTTGCACTACAGTTGGCTTTCTTTTATTTTCTTTTTCCTGCTCTTTTTCATTTGATGGCTTCTTAATCGTTGAATCTATTTCATTTTATGGCTTCTCGATTGTCGAATTGAGGTCAAAGAAGCTATACTGACCTGTTGGTATGTTGAAATACTTAGTATTATACTATTAGTCGTTGATGCTGTCATCTTAAAGAATGTATCTTTCTGATAATTTCTTTGAGTTCTTGAAATTTCTCTGATTTCCTTACATTTACACAAATATTTGCTATTAATTCAGTCCAACAAAACGATGTTGTTATCATCTTAAAGCCAGTGCCTATGGATGATTTCTTTTCGATTCTCTATGATTTCCAAACTTTGATGCAGGTGCTTGCAATTACGCTTGTCCTATGAGTCATTAATGTTGCTTATCTTTTTGAGGATTCCTATTGGGGTTTTTTGAAATTTCTATGATTGCTTGCCTTAGATATGGATGTTTGCAACCATGTGAGTCCAATAAATCATGGACGTTGTCATCTTAAAGCTAATATCTTTATGATGATTTTTTTTTTGTGTTTTCTTGGAATTTATACAATTTCCTGACATTAACGAACATGCCTGCCGTCATTTTCAATCCTATAAGTCATTAATGTTGCCACCTGTAGTATCCTTACGATGATTTCTTTTACATTTTCTTGAAATTTCTATGAAACCCATGTGGCGAATGATTTAAATGGACTTTTTAAATGTTTGGAACAAATTGTTAGTTTGCTTGTTTTCCATCTTGGTGCTTGTATGGTTGAAAAGTTGGAATCACACAAGTTCATTTCTTTTGTTTTTTCAGCTTAATGATCACCGATTTACAATGATGGAGTTGGATTTCTTTGTGACTGATTTAGCTTCCATAGGATGTGCAAAATAAAGTACAGCTACAAGAGCATTATATAAAAAGATGATACTGGTACCGCCTAAAAGAAAAAAATGGTATGTCAACCTGAAAAGCCACCTTCTAAAAAGTATCGTGGTGAGATATAAATGAAAGATATGCATACGATGGATTCTGATATGATGATTCATGTAAAGTGGAATGAATATAGACTGGGGGATGGTGGGCAATCATTTATGAGCTTTTTGACTAGCCTAACAAAGTTCTATGAGCAGTTGCCAGTTAGTATAGATGATATTGATTTCTATATCATCTATGGTTTGGCATTTATTATTATAATATAGACTAGCCTAACAAAAGATACCTAAGACTACTACATGACTTTTGGGAATACACAAGAATGATATTGATTTCTATGTCATTTATGGTTTGGCATTTATTATTATAATATATTAATAATATTAGTTTTTCTTATTTTAGAAGAAGTATGATGTGGGAGATGAGTATTATAATTTTGCAATGAAGACTTTGGTAGAAAAATGAAGAGGGATGAAGTACCGTTTAAGAAAAAAATACTTCATATACAATTGTAATAACAATAGGAAAAGAAAAAGTGAAATATCTAAGAATATTCCAAAGGCTCAATAGAAGGAAGCTATAGATAGTTGGTCTATCCTACAGTGGCTGGTATATAAAAATTATTATTTTTTATTGGTTGAGGTTAATTTTTTGTATCGTGGTTGAGGTCGGTCTTAAATTTTGGAATATATGGAACAATGGTAGAATAAGGTAGATAGCAACATTGAATGCAAGAAAAAGTACAAATACACCTATTGTGCAGGAATAAGGAGCTTCGTGCAAATCAATTACCTGCAGGTAAAATCCATCTAAATTTCTTTATGTGCTTGCTTTGAGGAATATGTTTATGATGTTTATTTAATCTTTTCTTATGTTATATACTCAATTCAAAGGACAGAAAAAAATTGAGCCACCTCCACATGTGGGCCAAGACTCGTATTAGAAAGGACAATAATCTTGTAAATGATGCTACTGCTAGACTCATTGTAAGTATCCTTTATCAATTAATTAAACTATAGGTCTATCTTATTTTTATTATGATATTTGTTTCTTATAATTAATACCTATGTACTGAGAACCAACAGGAGATGTTTAAAGATGCAAAAGAGGATGAGATATTTTTTAAATGATTTGGGAAAGAAAGGTCAGATATGATCCATTATTTAGGGATAGGACCAACTTTCAGTTCACTATGGAGCCTTAAAGCAACTAATGAAGTTTTAAAAAAGAAAAATGAGAGTCTACATAAAATAGTTCATAACTTGATAGGTCAAGTCGAAACTCTTCAAGTCCAAGTAGCAAATATTTATGGTTCAATGGCTTTGGTGGGTATTTTAGTTTAATATGTAATTTTTTTTTTTATTTTCATATGAATGAGATTGGATAACTTAATTTTTATTTTCAAAATTATTATCTAATTTTTTAAAATTATGAAAGTACCATACAAGAAGCTAATGATCATTCACTCTACTTACCATTTAATTTTTATTCTAAGTTAATTAGATTTATTTATTAATAGGATATTATCAACATGAAAGAAACTGATGATCATTCACTAAAGATAAATAAAATATCATTAGTTAGTACCAAACATAACCCAGAGATATCTATGGTATCATTACTTCTTGTCATACTCATAATTTAATATTTTTTAATAAAGTTGGCTAAATTTCAATTGTTGCTGGAATGGTGATAGAGTTAAATAAACCTTTCCTCAGATGAACACGCTACCTATTCCTGAATCATCTAAAATAGTAAGTAAAATTTAGTTTCATGAATTTAAAAGTTTAATAGAATGATTCGATGTTGTCATAGTGGTAAATCATCTGGAATTGTTAATTAGATCTAATGAAATCAATACTTGCAGGATAAAGAAATTATTTTATTAGATGTCTCATAGAAAGAAATAGGCAAATGAACATTCATTTCTGATGATAATAGTAAGATGTTGATGGGCAAGTATTTGGGAGATATGTTTTGTGATGTTTCTATTTTTTATACAACTAAGCTCGATGCTCTATTGCTTGTAAAGGACAAAAGTTAAGTTTTAATAAAATATGTTGTGGGCACTTATATTGTTTGATAGAAAGATTATGTATGTGTCTAGATACATATTTTTAATAGTCACTTAAGCTCTAAAATAATATATATATATATATATATTCTTTTTTCTGTAGATTCATGATGGGGATATGATGAATGATGCTAAGAAAAGATAGGGATTATCTTACTGAGGTTAATGAACTTTTAGATTTTGCAAAGTTAACTTTTTGATGTTATCAATTCAATTTTTCTTTATTCTCTTTTTGGTGTAAGAAATGTGAGTTTAGAACTTATGTATAAAGTATAGAAAATTAGTTGGAACTTATTTATTCTATGTTTTGAATTCTACTATTTATTTTCTTTTATATTCAAAAATCTAATGGTACATGGCCTTTTTCTTTGGATTTTGATGAAACTAAAAGAATAGGTAGAATTTTTTTTCTGAGACTACCACTATGTATGTTTAGTTCTTTTTAATACAATAGTGAAAATTATCTTATTTGCAATTATTTCATCTCTTTAAAACTACTAGTCTTCATATATTATTCAATAGTACAAGATGCTTAAATAAGTTACCAATGCATAATTTTTATTTTTATTTATTATTAAAGATAATCCACATTTTGAAATTGAACAGGACAGTATTGTCTAAAAGTTGATTAGATACCCATGCTTTACTATTGATAGTAGCAATCTATTTATACCCATGCTTTGGTAACTTCCATAAATTCTGATTCATGTATATTTAGTTACTCATGTTTAATAAAAGAGAGTATATACTAGGTCTATACCCACGTTTATACTCTCACCTATGTTAGATGTTATGTAGGTAAAGCAAGGGATACATACATGAAAAAAAATAACATAGGTATAAGCTACACCTATGTTGGACATATCCATATTTAACCAAACATGTGTACCAATGTAGGTGTAAGCATATTCCCATATTTTTTAGGCCTTTATCCATATATCTTTCACATTAGTGTATCTCAACTTTCTTGTAATGCTCGATTCTAGCTTCAGATCAGCTTGATTAGTTTTTCATCTCCAACCAACATTTGGTCCTACTGAGAGGGCTGGTTTAGTTTAGTATCAAGCAGGCTCAAATAGCAGACTCGAAAAATTGTACTTCTGTCGATCTGAGAGAGCTGGATCAAACTTGCTTTGGGTTGGCTCGAACGGTAGAGGTGAAAAATCATTTTTCTATCGATTTGAGACAGTCGGCTCGGTGATGCTTCGAGTTGGCTCGATTAGTAGAACTCTGAAATATTTTTTCTACCACTCTAAGAGAGCTGGTTCGGATCCATTTCGAGCTGGCTCGACTGCATGCCAAGCCAAAAAAGTAAGGAGCATGCCATTCCAGGGCTGGCTTGATTCAAGGGCAGGTCAGCTTGAATTCTTTGAGATGAATTTTCTTATGTTGAAATATTTTAAAAATTATTTCACTTGTCCCAATAAATCTTTAATTGAATATGAAGTCTTTTAATGGGCTTTTTCTTCTACAAAAATAATCTTTAACATACTTGAAAAGTATTAGTATAAAATTATGCTCTAATATTTTATAATTATCAAAATTATTCTTGGATATAATAAAAATATTATAATTATTATTACTATAAATTAATATTTTATTACATAGCATTTGTTATTATGATATATGAACATGATTATTATTTAGCATAATATTATAATAGTATTATATTATAATATTACTTTCATATTAATATAATATAGTATAAAGTTTTGGGGTATGTTGGTCACATAAATAGCTTTCCAACGGATTTTAAAAAGTACTTTTAGAGAGAAGCTCCAAATTAGAGCTTTTGCTAAGGAGAAAATTTTTAGCTTCTAGAAGGATTAGAAAACCTTTTTGGATCTTTGTACTAAACACCCATGTATCATCCAGAGGTGCTTCATAGGCTCTAGAAAGCACTTTGCTCATCCAAAAGCAATCATAAATAGAACCTAAACAAGGTCTATGTCCTCTGACTACTGGTCAATATGGGTAGGACCATACCTTATACGAACATAGATAGGGTAATCAAATATTTTTACACTAGAATAATTAATAAAATGACCAAAACATATCTTATATGGAATCTTACATTCAATTATAGTTGATGGAGACCAATTTATTAGGTACCATACTATATTAGCTCCTTCAACCCAAAAAGTATGTTTTGTCAAGTTCGGCATTTAAGATCATACAATGAGCTCTCTCCATGAGTGTTCTATCTAAGGATGTAAATGGGTCAAGTCGAACTGAATCATGAGTGACCTCGATCCAACTCGGTTTCTTGATCAGGTCCTAATATTGGATCTAGACCTAATTCAATTGAAAATTGTGTCAGATCGGATTGGGTCCATGATCAAAAAGTTTATCTTATTGAATCATCTGGAATAGGTTGGGTCCATGTATAACCCAATCTCGATCTAAAAATTTTAGATTCGATTCGAATCTAAATATTGGTCAGACCCAGATCGTATGATAAACTTATATATGTAAAATTTATGGCAAAAGAAAATAAACATTACTTTGCCTTGACTCTTAATTAATAAAAAATATCTCAAAATCTCATAATCAAATTGAGTAAAACTTTTAAAAAATAACAATGCTATAAGAGCATTTGGAATTTCAATCCAACTCTATTTACTTTATAGTCTATATATTATATTTAATACTGAATTCAGGTCGGATCAGGTCTAAATTTAATTAACCCAGACCTAATCCAAAATATTGAATAGGACTAATTTTAGAACTCAACCCAGCTCCGTGGGTCTTTTAAAATGGATCAGATCGGGTCTAAGCAGGTTGGACTGGATCGGGTCATAGGTCAACTTGACCCATTTGCAGTTTTAGTTCTCTCATTCATTCTATAACTTCATTCTACCATGGTGTTCCTTGTATAATATGGTGCTTGCTATACCATCATTCTTACAAAACTTGCCAAATTTATTTGAATAATACTTCAAGACATTAACAATTCTCAGCATTTTAATTTTCTTTCTAGTTTGCTTCTTAATCAAAGATTTCTATTGTTTGAATTTGACACCACTTCATCATTGTTTTTAGACAATATACTCGGACCTTTTTAAAATAATCGTTAATGAACATTAGAGAATAGCAATGTCTACTCATCGATGCAACTAGAGAGGAATCCTAGTGGTTTGAATCAATGTAATCCAATGTACCTTTCATAGTGTGAATCCCAATACTGAGCTTTATCTAGCAGTACTGCTTGTCAAATATATAATGTTCATAGAAGTCTATATTCCGTAACTTTACACTATATATCAAGTAGGCCTCTGTTGGATTGAATCTTCATCCCTCTCTTACTCTCAAGTCCTAAATATATATGCCATAACTGAGTAATCCATATTTAACAAACTTGATAATGATGAAACTATTGTAGCACCCATTATCATTTTATTCAATGAGTGATACAAGCCATTAACCAACATTTTTGTCATCACTACATGGGCTCCCTAATCATTTTCAGTAAATTATTCTCACCAGTATATTTATACCCTTGAGAATCCAAAGTACCTAAAGAAATTAAGTTCTTCAATTTTAGAACATGCCAAGCTTCTAAGATCCTCATGGTACCATCATATATCTCAATTTGAATTGTTCAAGCACCAACAATTACAATAGTTTTATTGTCTCCCAATAGAATTTTTCCTTCCCTAGCTTGATAGATAGAAAACTAAACTCTATTGGGAGGCATGTGAAAGGAATAACTATAAGCAAGAATCCACTCTCTCGTTGAGCTATTGACACTAACTAATAAAATTTCACTACCAACAACATTAGAATTTTCTAGTTTTGCACTTGTATTACCTTCAAAGATTGGCTCTCTCTCTTTTCATCCTTTCATTTCTCTCTAAACAAAGTTTTCTAATGTGCCCTTCCTTGTGACATTGAAAACAACAGATTTTTTTATGTTTTGATTTTGATCTAGACTTGTCCTTACTATTACAATCCCTTTCCCTACTCCTATCTCTAGTGATAAAATCTTCTTCTTTGATTCTCCTCATAACTATCATACACTATTTTTTTTTAAACTCTTTAAGTTGCAAGGCATCTTTTATATCATTGACTAAAAGAGATTGTCGACTATACAATATAGTACCAATGAAGTTCTCAAAAGAGGGTAGTAGTAAGCACAATAGAAAAAGAGCTTATCTTCATCATCAATTTAAATGCTAATATTTCTTAAATTCAAATTAGCTTTATTAAATTCACCTATATGATCTTTTATGGCCATACCATCTCTTATATGCAAGGGGTAGAATCGACTGATGTTTCAAGTATATTAGTTTTGGATGACTTGGTTGTATATCTACTCTCTAATTTTAATCATAGTCTAGCTGATTTTTTTTCTTTATCAACTTCTCAAATACCTCATCTATCAAACAATTGAATTGTACTATATACCTTCTCCAATAGCTCCTCTGTCTTCATTGGATATGCTATTCGACAACTACTTCTTACCTTCTAATACCTTCCACTGCCCTTATTACACCAAAATGGCTAGCATCTTAATCTGTCAAATGCTAAAATTGTTCACACCATTAAACTTCTTAATTTTGAATTTTGCAACCATCATTGCAAAACTCCAATTAAAAAGACCAAAGCTCTGATACCACTTGCCACAAGAGGCAAGAAAAATAATGAAACAAGAAGAAAAAAGAAAAAGAATAAGATAAGAACAAGAGCACACAATATATATGTGGTTTGGTTTATTGACGTACGTCCATAAGTAGAGATAATGCAAAAGCTTCGTTATTAAAAAAGAGGGGATTATAGAGTGTTGCTACTCGATTTAGTTAAGGTCAGAAGGTAGGTGATGGGATCCTGCGCAGTGATGCTAGAATGACCTACAAAATACGTTCAGATAGAAGGTTTACTCTCTAATGAGGACTATCCAATGCTCAAGTCAGAAAGTAGAAAATAATGAAAGCAGCAATTAGCTCTCTGAGAGGAATTGCTTATTTGAGTCTTTAAGACTTTAGGTATTTGTAAAAAAAAATATACAATTTCAAAAATCTTGAGCCATTAATCGTGCCATTGTAGCATTATAGCCCTCTTTCGCTTTCCTAGAATGAGGAGGCTATTACTGGTAAGATTTGAATATTCTTTATCTGCTCCTATGAGATCATGAGGAGTTGACTATAGCTGGGTTATAGCTTATCCGCAGGATGGATTACTGCACGTGCTAGAAAATCGACTGACTAAGGTAATCAAGAAAGCTCACGTATTGAATGAGCCATTGATCAGACTGAAGGCAAATAGCTTAGAATCATATACTTTAGCTTAGCATTTGGGTCGACAACCACATAAATAGCTCAGATGGTCTAAGATGTTCAAAATAGCATGCTGATCCGAGGTATTCACATGACCATCACAATTGATCCAAGGTATTTTCATTACTACCATAATACTACCCCCTTATCTTAATCTGAGAATCAAGTGAAAGAAGTATTCCTCAAGTCATACCTCAAATCTTGGAGTGTGTGCTCACATGCCTTTGCACATATTTTCTAGCATTTAAGGTTGATGACATCAGCCTATCATGCTGGATTATTGCAAACGATCGTGATTGAGGGGACCACCTAGCCAGCAGTCTTTTCAAGAATTTAATTCTTCAAATGATGGCCTTTTATCTTCATCTTTTCTCTTTTTGAAACCTATTTATTAAGCATGTTAAAGAGACAACCGTAACAAAAGTGATCGCAACTTTCCTTGCTCTGAGTTTTTGTTGCAACCTGTTGGGGATAAATCCCGCTCCTGCCGAAGCCCGGCCCGACGCTCAGCCCAATGTAACCAGTAGCCGCGGAAGAGCTTCGGCAGACGGGCTTCAGCCGAACTCCCAGCGGCCGAGCTCCTTCCAGCAGGCCGAACTGGTCAGCTCCCGAGCTTCTCCCGGACTTCCAGCGTCGAGATCGAACTTCCTGGGCGGCCGAACTCCTTCGGACTCCCCACGGCCGAACTCCTTCAGACTCCCCACGGACGAACTCTTTCGGATCGACTCCAAGCGGCCGAGCTTCAATGAAGTCCTCTCAGCGGCCGAACTGCTTCGGACCGACTCCAAGCGGCCGAACTCCTTCGGACCGACTCCAAGCGGCCGAGCTTCAATGAAGTCCTCTCAGCGGCCGAACTCCTCAGCGGACGGGCTTTAGCGGAATCCCCAAGCGGTCGTCACTCAGGAGCCCGAACTCCTCAGCAGTCGTTACTCGGCCGAACTCCTCAGCGGTCGCCCTCATCGAACTTCGGCCGACCGAGCTCCTACCGAACTCTCAAGTGTCCAAGCCTCAGCCGAAGTCCAACAGCCGGCCGAACCCCAAACGGCCGAGCTTCGGATTCTCAGCAGCCGAACTCTTCAGCGGACGAGCCTTAGCTGCATACCTCCAGCCAGACGCCTATGGGAGCCGAACTCCCTCCTATCTTCCTCTTCAGGAGCCCGAACTCCTCCGAAATGGGCACACGACGAAGGCCTTCAACCCTTCATTCGGCAAGCTCTGCAACCATCACCATCAGTCAGTCCGCCGCGATGGCTGTCACCCTCAATCCGCCGACCCACTGTCAGGCGGCGATGGCTGTCACCCTCAATCCGCCGCACACGGCACCATCCCGTGAGACTGACTCCGCCGAACCTCGAGCGGCCCGCCAGCACGCGGCTGCAGTTGTCACCATCAAGCTCCACTATATAAAGGACCCTCCCGACACGCTAAGGCTAAGCTCTCTGAACTCTCGACTCTCTCTCTAAGCTCTCCTCCTCATCTCTAAGCTCCGGAACTCATTCCGAGCACTCCATTACTGTTGGCCGAAAACTAACTTGACCGTCGGAGGGTCCTGCCGGAGCCACCCCCCCACCGGTTCCGGACGGGACTTCGTTTTGCAGGTCCCCGGCGGCGACCTCAGCGGCCTCGACTTCGGCGACCTCCGGCGACGACGGATTTCTGCACCAACAGATTGGCGCTAGAGGACCTGAACCTTCGAGGTTCCCTTGTTCTTAAAGGAGTGCTCGGCGATTTCTTCCCTCTGGAGATCTTCCTTTTCTCTCCGAAGAGAAAGCCAAGAACTCCGGCGAATCCCGGCCCGGGCCAGCCCCGGCGGCCTAGGTTCCACCTGCACCCGCGGTGGATGTGAAGCAGTTCGGCCTGCTTGTCCGACAGATCCGTGGCCTCACGGAGGCGTTGCAGGCTATACAGCAGCCTCCGGTAGCGACTCCACCAGCAAGCCCGCCATGAGGGCGCGAGGAATCAGCCTTAAGGAAGAGCCCAATCGCCCCGAAGAGAGAAACGGAGAGCAGAAGTTCCCCCGCCGAAGCAGAATGAAGTTCGGCGCGAGGAAGGCCGAACCCACCCATGAGCCCGTCATCGAGGAAGCTCCGACAAAGAAGTATGAAGTCCTCCCGCGGAAGCTTTCGCAGGAAAGCGGAACGAAGTTCGGTGCAAGTGAGGTCGAACTCACGCTCCAGTATGTCCCCCAAAGGAACCACCTACAAAGTGTTCACCGGAGGCGGAACGAAGTTCGGGCAAGAAAAGCCGAGCTCCCCTCGAGCTCGCCCGAACTCGTCCGAACAAGAGCAGCGGAAAGTTCTCCCACGGCAAATCTCGCGGGAAAGAGGAATGAAGTTCGGCTCGAAGAAAAGCCGAGCTCCCCCCAAAGCTCGTCATCAAGGCGAAATGAAGTTCAGTGGAAAGCCGAACTCCTCAGCTCAACCTCCAAATGAAGTTCGGCGCCGGCAAGGACGGAACGAAGCCCCCCGCGGAATGAAGTTCGGCATCAGGGACTCCGAACTCCGCAGCAGATCACCCAAGTGAAGTTCGGCCGCGCTCGAGACCGCCCCAGGGCGATCGAGGCCGAACTCCCCCTCAAGTACGTCGCCACAACGAATTCACGGGAGGTGCGATAAAGTTCGGGCAA
The DNA here is from genome assembly GCA_006176705.1 of Cocos nucifera. Taxonomy (NCBI): domain Eukaryota; kingdom Viridiplantae; phylum Streptophyta; class Magnoliopsida; order Arecales; family Arecaceae; genus Cocos; species Cocos nucifera. The sequence continues at coordinate 84,510 of QRFJ01005142.1, forward strand.
GCAAAGCCGACCCCCTCTCTGCGAGCAGGGAAGTCCGGACAAAGAAGCATGAAGTTCTCCCATGGAAAGTTTCGCGGGAAAAGCGGAATGAAGCTCCACGCAAGCGAAGCCCGAACTTCTCGAGCTCACCGCAAAGGAAGCCCCGACAGAAGGGCGCGAAGAAATCCTCCTCCCGAAAGATTCCGCAGCTACGACCAGCTCCTCTAACTCGAATCCTCGGCGAAGTTAGGAGCCAGCCGCCAAGACCTGAAGGACTACGGCCTCCCCAAACGTGCGCGAGGCAAGTAAAGCCCCTACCATCGCGACCACGGCCACGACACTGAGGAATACGTTCAGCTCCAAGACGAGATTGGAGAGCTCGTCAAAAAGGGACGACGGGATAAATTCCTCCGACGTCGGTCTGAAGCAGGAGAAGATCGGCTATAGGCGCTGCCGTAACTGGAAAAGACAAGAAGGTCGGCCGCCTCGCGGCGTCATCAACGCCACCCCGGGGAGGAGCTAGGAGCTAGCTACATCGGTGATTGTCGTCCCCAGCGACAAAGTCAAGAGAAGCATGTTCCAAATTAAGAAGGCCGGCATGAGATAGAGGAGGTCGTCCGGACGGGACTTGCTGCTCGAGGGAGCTCCGAGGAACAACGCCCCGTCGACCCCTCAAACGAGAACGCGCTGTCCGCGATTTTCCTTCGGTAAAATTCTCCCCTCTGCATAATATTATTTCTGGATGCGAAAACTATGCGATGACAGGAGAGCAGCAGTCAATAATCGCCGCGTTAGGAACAGGAGGAGAACCTCGTCCTAACGCGAGCAACAAGTCGGCCGCAGGAGATAAGATCTCCCCCGAGCGCGCACCTCGGCCGCAGGAGATAAGATCTCCCCCGAGGGAAGCTCGGCCGCAGGAGATAAGATCTCCTCCGAGCGCGCAGTTCAACCTCGGCTAGAGATAAGATCTCTCTCGAGCGACCGTGAACAGCCTCGGTTAGGAATAGGAGGAGAACCTCGTCCTAACGCGAGCATCAACCTCGGCTAGAGATAAGATCTCTCCCGAGCGACCGTTGACAACCTCGGCTAGAGATAAGATCTCTCCCGAGCGACCGAGTCAACCTCGGCTAGAGATAAGATCTCTCTCCGAGCGATCGTGAACAACCTCGGTTAGGAACAGGAGGAGAACCTCGTCCTAACACGAGCACCAACCTCGGCTAGAGATAAGATCTCTCCCGAGCGACCGGAACAACCTCGGTTAGAAACAGGAGGAGAACCTCGTCCTAACACGAGCACCAACCTCGGCTAGAGATAAGATCTCTCCCGAGCGACCGTTGACAACCTCGGCTAGAGATAAGATCTCTCCCGAGCGATCGATCAACCTCGGCTAGAGATAAGATCTCTCCCGAGCGATCGTGAACAACCTCGGTTAGGAACAGGAGGAGAACCTCGTCCTAACACGAGCACCAACCTCGGCTAGAGATAAGATCTCTCCCGAGCGACCGGAACAACCTCGGTTAGGAACAGGAGGAGAACCTCGTCCTAACACGAGCACCAACCTCGACTAGAGATAAGATCTCTCCCGAGCGACCGGAACAACCTCGGTTAGGAACAGGAGGAGAACCTCGTCCTAACACGAGCACCAACCTCGGCTAGAGATAAGATCTCTCCCGAGCGACCGAATCAACCTCGGCTAGAGATAAGATCTCTCCCGAGCGACCGTGAACAACCTCGGTTAGGAACAGGAGGAGAACCTCGTCCTAACACGAGCACCAACCTCGGCTAGAGATAAGATCTCTCCCGAGCGATCGGAACAACCTCGGTTAGGAACAGGAGGAGAACCTCGTCCTAACACGAGCACCAACCTCGGCTAGAGATAAGATCTCTCCCGAGCGACCGGAACAACCTCGGTTAGGAACAGGAGGAGAACCTCGTCCTAACACGAGCACCAACCTCGGCTAGAGATAAGATCTCTTCCCGAGCGACCGGAACAACCTCGGTTAGGAACAGGAGGAGAACCTCGTCCTAACGCGAGCACCAACCTCGGCTAGAGACGAGATCTCCCCCGAAGAAAGCTCGGCTGCAGGAGATAAGATCTCCCCCGAGCGCGCACTTCAACCTCGGCTGCAAGAGAGGAGGTCTCCCTCGAGTCAACTTCAGCTGATGAAGACAATGTCGCCCCCGAGGAGCTCAAATCCGACCTCGACCGTAGGAGGCGAGATTTACTTCGGCTTCAACATCAGCTTCATCGACTTTAGCTGGAAACGAGTTCCATTTCAACTCCAAACATCGACTGGAGATGAGGTCTCCCCCAAGCCTCAGCCTCAACTTCAGCGTCAATATTGGCTGGAGATGAGACCTCCCCCGAGCTTCAGCTGCAACAAATGCGGAGCCTGGAAGAAGACTTCGGCAGTCGCCTGTTTTGGTACTCCCTTCCTTCAATTTTTGAACTCGGGAGTGGGGGGGCTACTGTTGGGGATAAATCCCGCTCCTGCCGAAGCCCGGCCCGACGCTCAGCCCAATGTAACCAGTAGCCGCGGAAGAGCTTCGGCAGACGGGCTTCAGCCGAACTCCCAGCGGCCGAGCTTCTTCCAGCAGGCCGAACTGGTCAGCTCCCGAGCTTCTTCCGGACTCCCAGCGTCGAGACCGAACTTCCTGGGCGGCCGAACTCCTTCGGACTCCCCACGGCCGAACTCCTTCGACTCCCCACGGCGAACTCCTTCGGACGACTCCAAGCGGCCGAGCTTCAATGAAGTCCTCTCAGCGGCCGAACTCCTCGCGGCCGAACTCCTTCGGACCGACTCCAAGCGGCCGAGCTTCAATGAAGTCCTCTCAGCGGCCGAACTCCTCAGCGGACGGGCTTTAGCGGAATCCCCAAGCGGTCGTCACTCAGGAGCCCGAACTCCTCAGCAGTCGTCACTCGGGCCGAACTCCTCAGCGGTCGCCCTCATCAAACTTCGGCCGACCGAGCTCCTACCGAACTCTCAAGTGTCCAAGCCTCAGCCGAAGTCCAACAGCCGGCCGAACCCCAAACGGCCGAGCTTCGGATTCTCAGCAGCCGAACTCTTCTGCGGACGAGCCTTAGCTGCATACCTCCAGCCAGACGCCTATGGGAGCCGAACTCCCTCCTATCTTCCTCTTCAGGAGCCCGAACTCCTCCGAAATGGGCACACGACGAAGGCCTTCAACCCTTCATTCGGCAAGCTCTGCAACCATCACCATCAGTCAGTCCGCCGCACGTCATCGGCAGTCCGCCGCGGGCGATAGCGACCCACTGTCAGGCGGCGATGGCTGTCACCCTCAATCCGCCGCACACGGCACCATCCCGTGAGACTGACTCCGCCGAACCTCGAGCGGCCCGCCAGCACGCGGCTGCAGTTGTCACCATCAAGCTCCACTATATAAAGGACCCTCCCGACACGCTAAGCTCTCTGCTAAGCTCTCTAAGCTCTCTGAACTCTCGACTCTCTAAGCTCTCCTCCTCATCTCTAAGCTCCGGAACTCATTCCGAGCACTCCATTACTGTTGGCCGGAAACTAACTTGACCGTCGGAGGGTCCTGCCGGAGCCACCACCCCACCGGTTCCGGACGGGACTTCGTTTTGCAGGTCCCCGGCGGCGACCTCAGCGGCCTCGACTTGCGGCGACCTCCGGCGGCGACGGATTTCTGCACCAACAGTATGAATCTATTTAAAATTGAATTCACCCTACACCATCATCTAATTCTTAAAACAATTGGCTTTTCCTCAACCCCTTTTTGCTCACATAAAATCTTTTACGCCACCCACGACTTCAATGGTAGAGAAATCAATTTCTTTAAGATGTTTTCATAAAGGAACCCTTGGTGGAAATGACTTCTGCAGAGAAGCCTCCAATGGAGAAGATGAAGGCTATGGACATGGTCGACCCTCTAGAACCGGCAGGGATGATATGTTAAGAAAAATATCTTAAATTCTCTCATAATAAGCCTATAGCGAGGTCCAAGACGATGAATGAAGTCCAACAAACCCAAGAATAGTTCAAACGGAGTTCAGATGAAGAAGATATGAGCGAAAGAAGATCGAAGCAGAGTTACCGACCTTCAAACCTATCGGAGGGGTCCACAGGCGGTGTCGAACGGTGGCAGCGCAACCCAAACTAACTGTGCATGGTGGCACTAGGCCAGTCGTGCGCTGGGCCAGTCGGGCGTGCGAGCGTGCACGGGGCACTCACGGGCCGTGCGGGGGCCTAGCCCATATGGTAGAGCACGGTCCACCATGGACTGCCGGCTCACAAGTGCCTGTGTGGACCCCCAACCCATTTTCAGGCCATTTCTTGATCGCGATTCGACAACTCTAGTTTGAGCCGATCGTGATCGGATGGTTGGGATTTGATCTGGCTTTAATAAGGCATGATGGACCACTATTTTGCATGATCTGATGGTTGGGAGAACTCCTGATCATGATCCGATGGTCAAAAATTGATTTGAGCCTAATTAGGACTATTGTGCATAATCCGATGGTTTAGGAGGGAGTCGATCATGATTGGATGGTCTAGGATCGATATCGAGTGGGTTTAGGATCAGATTTCCTACTAGAATATTATTTTTAAGTTTTTGGAGTCTATATAATTCTGATTGATAAATCATTTATTGCATTGAAAAGCTGGAGACATCTTGGAGGTGCTGAGAAATTTCTTGAGAGATTTTAGAGAGCTTTTATAAGGATTTCGGGCTTCTTATTGAGACATTCTTATATAAGAGTTAAGTGGTAACTTTTTTTTGTATTGTTTGGTTTTTTCACTCATAGTGAAGCTTTGCATGCCCCATGAAGGTGAGCCTTTGGGCTGATCTATGTACTTAATTATGTTCTTATTTTATTTTTCTTCTTTTTTTCTATCGCAATACGTCGATACTAGATTCTTAATAAGTGGTATCATAGTAGCTAATATCCCAATAGATTGGTATCAGAGCCAAACATTACTAGAGCGCAGATTACAGCAGTGGATAGAGATTGAAGAATATGGAGAAGACAAGTACAATCAAGATGGAGATCAATAGGTTTGATGAAAAGAGCAATTTTTTCTTATGGCAAGCAAGGATAAAGGATGTTCTCATCCAACATGGGTTGATCGATACTTTCTTGAACGACGAGATGCCAGCTACCATGAAGATAAAGAATTGAAAGTAGATCTAGATGTAAGCGGTGAGCACAATCTGCTTGTACTGATATCGTGATCCATATACTTAGCGAAACTTTTCTGACGATGCTGTAGTCGAAGCTCGAAGAGTTGTACATGAAGAAGTCGCTCACCAACATGCTATTTCTTTGGAGGCAGTTCTGCTAGCTGTGGATGGACGAAGGTCAGAGCATCCGGAAGCATCTATCCAACTTTTAAAAAATCCTCACCAACTTTCTTAGCATTGGCAAAAAAGTTGAGAAGAAGATCAGGATGTTAGTCTTGTTAGCATCGCTTTCTCTTTTGTATGAGTTTTTGATGACTACTCTTCTAGTAGGAAAGAGCACTATCAAGATGGACGAGATCACTGTAGCGATACTCTACAATGAGATTCTCAGAAGGAAGAATCCAGCTTCAAGCTCAGATGGCAGTAGCTCAGCTTTAGCAATTTTTGGAGGAGCAAGAGGCAGTAGACGAAGCAGTAGAGAATCATGAGAAGGACGATCCAGGTCCAAGATGAGGGATTCTAGCAAGATCAGATGCTACCGATGCGATGAGTTAGAATATCGTATCAGAGATTATCCACAGCTTAGGGATCGGACGAGTGCTACTATAGCAATGGCCAGTAGCGAGTCAGAGGATGATGTCCTGGAGATATCCGATGAGGTATCTACTTTTTTCAATAGTGAATTTTAGATTCTGCATGCACATATCATATTTATTGCAGAGATAAGCAGTTTGACTCCCTAAAGAGTAGTGAGGATACTGTTTCTCTGTCAGATGGATCGAGCTGTGAGATCAAGGACAGTAAGACGGTCAGCATGAAGCTCCATGATGGAACAATAAAGAAGTTGGGTGAGATTCGATATATACCCAGCTTTAAAAAGAATCTAATCTCACTGACCAGACTGAATTCAAACAGCTATAGGTTAGTAGCTGGTGATGAAATCCCGAAGATCATGTGCGGCAATAAGATGATATTAGAGAAAAAGAAGAGGACGAGAGGATATTACTATTTAATAGGAAGCTAGTATGTGGTGAAGCTTCAGGAGCCAAAGAGAGTCCAGTGCAAGGTGGAGCTCCAAGTGGAGATGGATTGAGCACGAGATGGGAGACTCAGGAGAATGAGAGGCCACATCATAGAGTGAAGTTTCTATTACTGCAGGAGGCTACCCCGAGTAGGTTTCAAGTCAGAAGGATCACAACAGTCGATGGAGGTGGGATCGAGTGGGCTAGCTCGACTTTCATGTTTGCCCATCCATGATCAGCAGGCGTGCCCTAGGGCATGGAATGAGACTGATCACTAGCTCTTAAAGATAGGTGGAGGCTGAATATCCAATCAAGATGGAGATTGTTGGAAAAAAAATATCTTAAATTCTTTCATAATAAGCCCACAATGAGGTTCAGGATGATAAATGGAGTCCAACGAGCCTAAAAATAGCCTAAATAAAGTCCAAATGGAGAAGATACGCGCAAAAGAAGATCGGAGTGGAGTTGCCAATCTTCGGGCCTGCCAAAGAGGCCCACAAGCAACGCTGGATGGTGGTGGTGCAGCCAAAATCGGCCGCATGTGGCGGTGCTGGGCCAGCCGCGTGCTAGGCCGGCCAAGTGCATGAGCATGTGCAGGGGGCACGTGCGGGCCGTGCAGGTGCCCAACCCATGCAGTGGAGCATGGTCCACTATGAACCACTGGCTCATGGGCACCTGCATGGACCCCCAACCCATTTTTAGGCTATTCCTCATAGTCCACAGCATTGTTCCATGGATCGATCATGATTCGATGGCTTTGATTCGAGCCAGTCATGATTGAATGGCTGAGATTTGATCTGGCTTTGATAAGGCATGATGGAGCACTATTTTGCATGATCCGATGGTTGGAAGATCTTTCGATCATGATCCGATGGTCAAAAATTGATTCGAGCCTGATCAGAACTATGGTGCGCTATCCGACGGTCTAGGAGAGAGCCGATTATGATCGGACGGTCCAAGATTGATCTCGAGTGGGTTTAGGATTGGATTTTCTACTGAAATACTATTTTTGAGTTTCTGAAGTCTATATAACTCCGATTGACGAACCGTTTATTGCATTGGAAAGCTGATGACGTCTTGAAGGTGCTGAGAGAATTTTTAAGAGATTTTAGAGAGATTTTATAAAAGTTTGGGGCTTCTTATTGGGAGATTCTTGTATAATGATTGAGTAGTAAGTTTTTCTTATATTGTTTAGTTTTCTCTCTCATAGTGAAGTTTTGCATACCCCATGGAGACGAGCCTTTGGCCTGATCTTCATACTTGATTCTGTTCTTATTTTATTTTTCTTCTTTTTTTCTATCGCAATACGTTGGTACTAGATCCTTAATAAATAGTATCAGAGTAGCTGATATCCCAACATGATAGGAACTAAGGATCCACGGGAGCAAACGATCCCTAACTTGAGTCTTCCTCTAGCTATTTTCTATGTAGGATCTTTATAACTAGCACTTTCTTCTCCATCCATGGCAGAGAACCTCAAGACCACGGTAGAATTTCTGAAAATCTTTCTTTCATCTAGTGAAAGGCAAAATTTGGACAAGCAAGGGGCTCAACATTCTATGGTCTCTTGCTCAGATAGAGAATCTTTAGTTCTTTCTACTTTCTTATAGCTGCAGTACTTGGTCCCATGTAGCTCATACAATTATATACATTGACCAACTTGGCTGATGCCAATATTGAATAGAGTCTGCTCCGAAGCTTCTTCAATTCTGGAACCTCAAAGTTGCACAGGATCTTCAAGTTTTGCCTCAGATGCTGATCTAGTGTTGGCTCCTTCAGCACAGCCTCCTGGGGTTCACTCCAATCGATGAAGCCTCAGTTCTCATCTGATATTTGAGAAACAAATAAAAAGCATCCTTTCCAATCGTGAATGGTAGAAGAAGCACCTCAGATCAATGGACGAGTGGTCTTCTTCCTTCATTGTGAGATGCACGACCATCCATGTGATTCAGGATGTTTCTTGAAGGTAAAAAAACAACAAAAGCGTGCAACATTGGGCTTGATGCCGGCCAACATGCATGCTGCGATAAAATCGTAGATATGCCATCATGAATTTAGAATTATTGAGCATGGAAACATCTTAAAAAATTGAAAAAAAGTAACAAAAAAAGTATGGAGAGAAAGTCTCAACCCAGCTCGGAAGCACTCCTTATTGAGACTCATGCGGTCGGAGAGAGGATGGCAAACCCACTCCTTCACTTCTAGAACTTTTAGTTGAAACTCTAGAGGGATGTAAAATTGATTATGGAGCAGTATCACGTCCCTCTCCATTAACTCAGACTAGAAAGTCATCGGAGCGAAGTCAGAGTTGCCGGAAGAACCCATCTCCTTGCAAAAAGAATAAAAGAAGAATAGAGAAAAGGGAGAACCTATGGCTAAAAGACTTACAATAGAAGAAGACAGGTGGAAACCTTTATCCCCATCTTGTCTAGGGTTTATGTAGACCCAGGCTCAGAAGAATTTCTGGTGATTCCTCTTCTCAGAACTTTGATTGCTGAAAGTGTGAACCAACGGATCCTAGACGCATGACAGTCACTGATTGAGCATATATAGTTCCTACCGCCAATATAGCAATTAATGCCAATGGCAGGCAAATCATGCCCTGTGCCACTTTTGAAGGGACGTGTGGAAACGTGCGATGATACCTGCCACATGGAAGCGGTTTGGATTCTAATCTTTTCAAATTTTATATAACATTTAATAAATATTCTTGGGATAACAAACATACCTCGAACCAAGGTTTGAGCTATAGCTTGGATTATAATTTAAGTATTAGTATAGCTCAGAGTCCAACGAATAAAGTTTGAGATACTACTCATCCATTCAAGTACAGGCATCATTGATAAAAATAAATTTATTCATTTATACAAAGATCTGGTTGCAGCATTTAGATCACGAGAAAAAGAAAAAAAATATAGCTTGGAACTTATACATATTACAACCGACTTACTTCAGAATAGCCTTCTTCAGCACCGATAGTCTCTTCTATCTAAATAGCCACATTAACTTTGTTTACTTCAGTAAGGCACTCAAATATTTTCATAAATTTTTCAATGATATCATCCTAGAAGTTAGCTTGTAGAAGCTCAACACTATTGGCAGAAAGATGCATCCAAGCCATAATCTTGCAACCCTCGAAGCCCGCAAAAAATGTTGTCTTGTAGGCTTGGCTTATGATTTTGGTTCCTCTTTTTGCCAATCGGTCTATCCTCTTAAGAGCATTCTTAGCCAGGAGCTCCTGGTCTGTGAGTCAGCCGATGAGGAGGGTCTTGTTTTCTTTGCTCAACTTTAGCTTCTTCTCCAGGCACTCTGCTCTTAATAGGGCCTCTTGAAGCTTGGTTTAAGGTGCAAATTGCTTTTGGATCACCTGCACCCTCTTTGAAGCAGAGCCATCACCCCTCTAAGGTGTTCTCTCTATACAACCTCTCCATTCAGAAGTTCTGGCCCTCTTAGCCGAGTTCTTGCCAAGGCTCCTTGAAGAACAAACATCAGGAGGAGGACTTCTTTTCCCTCTAAGCATCCTTCTTAGATGCTCGATGTCATTCGGGCTCGATGACAGTCCTGCTTAGCTCCAAATATCTGCCTTTCCAGATCTTTAATGCTTATGTTGGTCCTTCCTCTATCTGTTGCTGCTCGATTTAGTTAAGATCGGAAGACGGATGATAGGATCTTGCACAATGATGCTAGAGTGACCTACAAAATAAGTCCAGACCAGGGATTTGCATTCCGGCAAGAATCTTCTGATATTCAAGTTAGAAAGTAGAGAATAAAGGGAGCAGCAACTGATTCTCTAAGAGAAATTGCTTGCTTGGATCCTCAGAGCTTTAGATATTTATAGAGAAAAAATGATCATTGAAATATGTAGTTCCGAAGATCTTGGGCCATTAATCGTGCTGTTGCAGTATTATAGTCCTCTTTCTCTCCCCTAAAATAAGAAGATTATTATTGGTGAGATATGAATATCCTTTATCTACTCTTGTGAGATCGTGAGGAGTTGACTACAGCTTGGTTACAGCTAGGTTATAGCTTATCCATAGATGGATTGCTGCACATGCCGAAAAATTGATTGGCTGAGGTAACTGAGAAAGCTCACATGTTGAATGAGTTGCTGATCGGAGTGAAGGCAAATAGCTCAGAATCATATATTTTAGCTTAGCATTTGGGTTGACAGCCACATAAATAGCTCAGCCAGTTTGAGATGTTCAAAATAGTATGCTAATTCGAGATATTCACAAAACCATCATAGTCGATCCAAGATACTTTCATTACTACCATAATACAGAATATAGAATTATCTCACAAACTCTAGCTCCTAATATACTTAATCTCTAGGACATTGAGTTACACCTTCGCTTAGGATTACAAGGAATATATATAATAGAGTAGATTGATTTAAACTCAAACTAGTGTTCTTACAATAATTAGCTTAGGCCAGTGTCCTAAGTTAATATGGACTTGAATTGGTATTTTAAGTAGATTTTCGGTAAATGATGTGGACTTGTCCTGATGGAACTTGTAAACTACTCAATAGATCAGCTTCCAATTTTTCAAGTGAGGGGTTTTAAATCCATTAACAGCCATTGTTTTAAGTTTCTATTATTAAAATATTAGCATAAGGCCTGTGAAAACAAAGGGGAGAAGACAAAGGGGTACATTTTCTCCTTCTGTTTCAATTGGTTTTATTAATGTACTCGTCTATCTTCGTGTTCTATATGTCAAGAGAAAGGAATATTTTGTAAGAAAATTGAAGCAAACAGTTCTTGGAATGTTGTGAGTTCTATATGGTAGACTAGTCTTGGAGGGTTCTGAGCCATTGATAAGCACTCTGAGCTATGATGGAGTCATAAAAAGGAGCAGGGCCAGGAGGGAATTGAAGTATTCCTATTGAGTTATCAGAAAATGGACCTTTTTTTTTTTTTTTTTTTTTTACGTAATCAGACTCATTTTTTTATAAATAAATATTATAAAAAAAATATTTTTTTTAGTAGTATTTATTCATAAAATAAAAAAATCATTTTTTTTCATGAGCTAATATAGTAGATATTTAATTTTATATCTAAAATACTTTATTCTCATTTTCAATATCTCCTTCATTTATTGCTTAATAACTTAACCATCCACTTTGTTGAAATCTAAAAAACATAAAAGATATTATTGGAAATATAAATAAATTTTAATAATTTACTTAGAAAAATAGTAATATAAAAGAATATAGATAAAAAATTTTAAAGTAACTTACCTATGCATAAAAAAATATGAATAAATTATTTTTTATCTAAATATTATCTAAAAAATATTTATTTAAAAAATTATAAATTTTTAAATAAATATTTAATCTATAAAAAAAATGATGCCTTAAGTCTTATTGATCAAACCTCCAAAATAAATGCGGCAACATTTACTAACTGTGCTCTCCTCTCTTCTACCGCATGTAACCCCACCAAACTTACTTCATTTCCAAGGCTGACTGTGATATCCCAACTTAATTAAAAATCTCAGCTACATGAATCTTAAAAAAATAAAAAAATAAAAAGAGAGGAAAATGGGCCATCACATGCAACGTACATACTGAAAATCATCATGAAAGAAAGGTAAACACGAAAGAACTTCCAAAAAAGTTCTTCTCCAATCAAAGACCTAATCCTATTAAGAATAGAGATCTAAATCAAACTCTATTTCCTCTTTATTAAAGGTCTATTTAAAGGCCTCAATTCATGACTCTCCCTCACCAAAAAAATTCACTGTTTAATCACTTTGTTTCTTTCCTTTCTATTGTTCGGTGGATTAACGGTGCTTAGGCCATCAAAAACTCGATCAAATCCCATCTAAAAACTAGGTAATCTTTTTTATCATCTTCCCTTCGTTCTTACACAAGTTTTAAACTTGAATTTTGCAAAAATTGCTGCAAAAAATCTCTTAAAAAATATTTTTTTTGGATCTCCTATTTTTGCTCATTTTGTTCACGATTTTCTGCCATCAGTTGCTAGAACTGTATCACCGATTGCCGTTATGTCCTGCCCCTCCAGCCATGAGTATTATTGGTTGGGAGGAGGACCTCCCAACTTTGAGAACAAGGGAAAACTAAATCCCTTGTTCCATGAAGAAGAAAGAAGGGAAAAGAGGACTCGGATCCTCTGTTTCACTATGAAAGAAAGAAAGAAAAAAAGATAAAGAAAGAAAAAAAAAAAGAGAGAGTTTCTCTCTCTTTCCTCTATTTTCTCTCTTAGTTTGGAGCCCAATTTTCTCTTTCTAAAAAGTTTTACTTTCCCTCTCTATAAACTTTTTCTCTCTATAATTTTATCTCTTTTGATGGATTTCTCTCTCTATGATTGATTCAATAAAAGATTTTCTTTCAATAATTCTACTATGATTTGGAAGAAAAGAATCTTGATTCATGATTGTTGGGCACCGTGCCGACAACCACTTTGACCAAATCCAAATACCATTAAATTCGACTATCTATGATAATTTGATTAAATCACCTTAATCGAATTGTCAAGCAATGTCACCAAATTAGCTCTATTCCATTTTATTGATTTCTCTCTCATCTGATATTCTCTCTCTGTATGATTTATGAAACCAGTGAACCTAATCTATTAATGTTTTGAATCTAAGTTGATTTTGGTAAGGAATTTTAAACTACTCTATTATTTGAATAGTATACCTACACCTCTCTGAGCTATTATTGAACATCGCATGATCTAGTCCTTATTGATCTCTATCAAATTATTATATTTTAAGTAATCCTGATTAGAAGAAGCTATTTAATCAAATTGATCCCTGACTGACAATCTGTGTACTGATCTCTCACTACTACAAAAAGAACCTACGGCAGCGCATACTATGATAGCGATTTTCAAAATCACTGCAATAGAGTTTATGATAGCCGTTAAAAAGAACCATTGCTATAGGTCGACCTATAGCAGTGGTTATAAGAAACCGCTGCCATAAGCCAACCTATGGCAGCGACTCTTTGTAACCGCTGCCATAAGCCAACCTATGGCAGCGGCTCTTTGTAATCGCTGCAATATTTTCGATCTATAGCAGTGGTTAATGATAACCACTATCATAGATCGGACCTATAGCAGTGGTTAGAAAAATTGCTGCTATAGGTCGGTCCTATAGCAGTGATTCCTTATAACCGCTGCTATAAATCGATCTATGACAGCGATTATTTGTAACTGCTGTCATATATTTTTTTTATTTTTTAAATATTATATAATTTTAAAATTTAATATCCATCTTTATCATTTATTATCTAAATAATTATCATTAGAGTGTCGTCGCAAAAGATCGCTTCGATCCGATGGCCCTAGCTTCATCAAACAAAAAAATTTGATTTCGACGATCACGAACGATGATGCGATGATCTGATAAATGGAGACCTTTGATGGATCTAAAAACCTACAATGATGATCTCGATTATATTTGTAGCGTACTATCAAAGTTTTACTTCAATTGGATATCATTATCTTGGTCAATTTAGTATAGGTTAATTTCGATCGTTAAATGATAAATGAGTGATTAAAGGATCAGACGGTGTTCGATTATAAGATAATTTTTTTTATAAATGATCTTGGCTACTATTTTAATCATTTTTTACAGTGGTGATTATAAAATTCAATTTGTGAGACTAAGAATGATTTAAAACTATATATCGTCTGATAATCATTCTTAAATTCCATTGGTTGTTATACTCGTATTTTTGCAATATCTACTTAACATGAATAGTTCATACAAAAATAATTTAAATTTTACTATCATCATCGTATAAAATAATTAAAATTATAGCAATGATCATTTAACTAAAAAATTATCTCATAATTAAATGCCATTTAGCCCTTTGATCGCTTGTTTCTAATTCGAAATCATTCTGTACTAAATTGACCATGATAATGATATCCGATTGAAGTGAAACTTTGATAGTATGCTATAAATATCATCAAGATTATCGTTGCAGATTTTTGGACTGATTGAAGGTCTCCATCTATCAAATCATCGCATCATCATTCATGATCGTCGAAATCAAATATTTTTGATCGATGAAGCTAGGGCCATCGGATCGAGGTAATCTTTTGTGACGACACTCTAATGATAATTATTTAGATAATGAATGGTGAAGATGAATATTAAATTTTAAAATTATATAATATTTAGAAAAATTTATTTCCAATCTATGACAGTGATTACTGAAAATTGCTACTATAGATCTATGGCAGCGATTAGAAAATTACTGCCATAGATCTATTACAGCAGTTTTCAGTAACCGCTGTCATAAATCTATAGCAGCGGTTCGAAAATTACTGTCATAGATTAGATTAAAAATTTTTAAATTTTTCTTCCTTCTCGTGCGCTCTCTTTCTCTCCCCTCTCCGTCGTCGGTGAGACTCCACCCAAGTCCTTCGCCCTCGATCGGCGCCGCCCCTCCTTCCCCCCCAACTGGCCCTACCTCTTGGTGCCCCCATCCTCCCCCTTCGCCTCCCCATCCCCAGTAGCAACCGCCCATGCCCGTGCCATGCCCCCCCCTCTCGCCTCACCCCCACGCCAGCCCCTCCCTGGTGGTCTTCGCCCACTCCCCGCCCATCCAACCCCACCCATCCCACCCCCCGCATGCCCTTTCCATCCTCGGCCACCGCCGCCCCCCCTCTCGACCGTCCACTCATTCCCTCCCGACCACCGCCCTCCTTCCCATGACCTCGACTGCCGTGCCACCCCCTGCCCCCCCATCCTTGGCCGCCCGCCCCTACCTTCCCCATCCCCCACCGCCACACCCCTGCCTCCCCATCCCTGGCTGCCGCCCCCTACCCTATCCATCCCTGGCGGCCAGCCGCCCCTACCTCCCATCCCCAGTCGCCGCCGCCCTGGCCCTTTTCATCTCCGATCGCCACCGCCCACCCCTACCCTCCCCATCTCCGACCGTCGTCGCCTCCTGCCCTCCTTATCCTCGATCGTCCACCCCCTGCCCTCCTCGGCCACCCACCCCCTGTCCTCCTCGGCCGCCACCCCCTACCCTTTCCATCCCCGACTGCCACACCGTCCACCCCCTGCCCTCCCATCCCCGGTCGCCAACCCCCTAACCTCCCCCTCCCCTAACCTCCCCATCATGGCACCTCTCCGGGCCCCCTCTCCCTCTCTCTCTCTTTTCTCTTTCTCTTTCTCTCTCTTCTCTCTATCTTACTATCTTGCTCTTATTTCGTAAGTTATCTTTAGCGCTATCGTCTTCCTCCAGCACTGTCGTCGATGACCATCGGAGCTATCGATGCGACCTCCTCTTTGTAGTCGTAGGTATAATTTTTATTTTAATTTTATAGTATTATTTATTAATTACTAGACTAGACCTATTAACAGGTTGGGTTCGGGTTGAAACCTGAATATTCAGATCTGGATCTGATTTTAATTATTGGTATCGAATCCGAATCCAAATATCCGATGGATCCGTACTTGAAGTACCAGACCCGGACCCTAATGGATCTCAGGTATCCAGAATCAATTTTGGGATCCGAAACTAAGAAAGGGAGGGAGAGAGAGGGAGGGAGGGTTCTGCCTCGCCATCATCACCATCGAGGAAGACTGAGAGAGAGAGAGGGGAGGGAGGGGGTCTAGCCTCGCTGGCATCACTGGGGGAAAGAGGTCCGGCCTCGCCAATGAGGGAGATCGAGAGAGTGAGAGAGGGAGGGAGGGGTTCGGCCTCGCCGCTGTCGTCGATGAGGGAGATCGATAGAGGGAGAGAGGGAGGAAAGGGATCTGACCTCACAGGTGAGGGAGATCGAGAGAAGAAGATTGAGAGAGGGAGAGAGGGATCAGGTTGGGGGCTCGGCCTCGTCGGTGATGGAGATTGAGTGGGAGACGGGCAGTTAGAAAGATGAGAGGAGGGTGGAGATAGCCAAGAATAGGGAATGGCACACATCCGAGATAGCTCCGATATGCAGTTGAGCCGGCTCGAATCGAGATCGAACTGGCTGGGGAAGAACCCGAGCCGAATGTCTCAAAGACTATTTATTGATGTGTTGCTAATATTATTGCTCAACATGTTATATTTATTGCTCGGAGTTTGCCACCCAAGAGGGGGAGGGGGCGAATTGGATTTCTAAAATAGAGATGGTTGGAGAGAGATTTTGAGAACTTTCGATTCTGAACAAGACGTCTCGTCGGAACCATGAGACATCTTGAGAATCCTACGAGACATCTCACTCTCAGAGCACAGAAACTAAGTTTCTATTTTCTGAGAATGAAACATCTCGAGTTCAACTCGAGACCTCTCGAAATTATGCTAGAACTTTATTTGGGCGTGCCAGTTCACTCGAGAGCTCTCGAAAAAATTTTGAGACGTCTCAAAAATTGCTCCAAGACTATTTTGAGGGATTTTTGCTGCTAATCAAAAAAATTTAATTTTTATTTAAATTTCTCTTTATATCTTTCTTGTTTTAGTCAAAGAGCTCTCTTTCTTCTGATCTTTGGAAGCTTAAGAAAAATTTCTTCTTTAAGATCTTGACTTGATGAATTTTTGTAGATCTTTTCTTAAAATGATTCTTCAATTTAAATATCTGAAAAGACCTACATCCACTCATGAAATATATGGTTAAATACTCAAACTTATGTTGATTAACATTGTAGGTCATGATGGCATCGAAATGCCATCTAGCTTTCATCCACATCCCTTGATGGACTACACGAAGCTCTGCATCTGAGCCGTGCTAGTAGGCTGTGCTATGCCATGCCATAGGCTGTGTCATGCTATGCCTTGGGCCATATCGTGCCATGCCGTGCCTTGGGCCATGCCGTATTAATAGGCCATGCCGTATCATGCCGTGTCAGTTGGCCATGCCTTGGACCGTGCCGTGCTAGTAGGTCGTACCGTGTCGTGCCGTGCTGACCGCTAAGAGAACCCCATTTTGTTGCTTTTATTTATTGCATTGCATAGCGATAGATCTATCAATTGATTAGTATACATAATCTTCGGCACCCATATATTTATATGTAATTATATGGATGGTACCTAGGCATATCTTTGATTATTATTCAACATGTTATATTGGTTAATGTTCATTAACGTTGTAGATCACGATGGCACCAAAATGCCATCTATCTTTCATCCCTGCCTCTCGGTGGATTATGTGGAGTTTAGCATCTGAGAAGCAGTCCGAGCATACTCCATCCACCTCCACATCGGCTCCTCAGAAATCTCTACTGCCAGCATCTACACTACCGATGGCATCTACTCCACCGACATCTAAGCCTCCACCGTCATCCATATCTCCAAAATATGCTACTCCACCGACATCTAGTGTATATTTTTATTATATTATTTATTTATTTTTTATATAGTATTTATATACTTATATATTTGCATAATGTATTTTTATTATAGGTGCATCATCCAGCTGGATATTTCGTGATCCCACACGTATGGTGCATGTGTGGAACTGCCAACATCAGGTGATGGTACAGTATAATGCGGAGGGAAGGTCAGTAGGGAAGACCGCGTGGGAGATGCATTTCTTTTTTAAAATGCTTGTGAGGTGTCAGATATTATTCCCATAGAGCCCAAAGACTGGCAATTGATGGATGCTGCTATCAGGGATCGGGTGTGAGAGGAGATATAGATAAGTGCATCTTAATTATATTTATGTATTTTACATGTTTACACTATATTTGATTAGAATAATTTTGTAACTGACTTTTGATAACTTTGTGTAGAGAAGGTATGATTTTTTTGATCATGAGAGAGCTCGAGATGTCCGACTGAAAAAAATTAGAAAGTTGTACCGGGACTACAAGATCAAGCTCCACAGAGCATGGCTCGAGCACTGACGAGATATTCCAGAGGAGTTTGTTCCTTGGATACAAAACTGTCCTCTAAGTCAGTGGGAGAGGATGGTTATACATTAGAGGAGCTAGAAGTTCGAGATAAAATTACTAACTTTTAAATTTTTTAATATATTTAAAGTTATATTTAAATAATTTTAAAATATTTATTATTTATTTGAATACTTGTTAGACTACCTTCCATCACAATCCGAAGAATCGGATAGCCCAGGAGTATATGCACACTCTCGATCGTAAGTCTATGCCAGTCATATGCATAGAAAGATAATGAATTCTAAATCTTATTAGACAAATTAAATTGATATTTTTTTTCATGTTTTTGATAAACTGATCCATTGTTATAGCTGATGAAAGATGGAGTGATACTCAGCCATAGCGAGATCTTTCGATCCAGTCGTACGGACAAGAAGGGCAGGTCGATAAATGCCATGATTGAAAAAATTTTTGTAAGTATTAAATATATTAATATATATGATTAGTATTATAGTATTTTTTATAAAATTTTATTTGAATTCATAATTATAGGATCAGTTAGATACGCTCGCTAGCGAGGGCCCGGATACCTCTGGCCCCTATGACCATCTATCTCAGGTCTTGGAGTCTAAGCACTCTGAAAGAATCCGATGCAGGCCTAAACATACACTGACCAGTTATTGGTCTGAGGCGAACGTCTCTTCACAGACTTTTGATGTCATCAGTTGAGAGAAGCTTGAGAAGGCATTGGCACAGGCAGATCATGCTGTGACGCGGGTAGATCAGGCTGAGGAGCGCATATCTCATCTGAAGGGCATCGTGAGAGACATGGTGTCGATGCTCAGCATGCATTTTGGAGGTGCCTTTACGAGCTTTGAGGATATGTTGGCCCGCATTCTAGTTTTAGCTCCTTCAGCTCTGGCTTCAGCTTCAGCTCCAGCTCGTGCTCCATCTCTCGGTGATGACGATGATGTAGATTTAGAAAATTTTTGATGTAATTTTCTAAAAAATATTATAATAAATTTTATTTGATAATAAAATTTTAGTATTTCAGAAATATTTTTATGTTTATAAAAATATTAGACCTATGGCAGCATGTTACATACCCGCTGCCATAAACAAGCCTTTGGCAGTGGTTCCATAATAGCTACTATAGATAAGCCTCTATGGCAACGATTTTCAGAACCACTGTAATAACCGCTGTTATAGACCTACGACGATAGCTGTAGTGGCAGTGGTTAGCTAACCATTGTCATAGTCTATAGCAATGATTTTTTGGACTACGGTAGCGGTTACGCTGCAGTAGTAACAGTTAGCTAACCGCTGCTATAGTCTATAGTAGCAATTTATCATAGCCTTGTTCTGTAGTAGTATCTACTTTGACTCTTATCATATATTAATAGATTTGGGACCTGTTTGGCCAAGCTTTTAGGAAGAAAAGACTGCTTATTTTTTAAAAAAATTGCTTATTTTGAAAAAAAATCTTCTTAAATACCGATAAAAGTGCTTATCAAATGATTTTGCTAAATATAAACTGATTTTCTCTTACAATATTTTTTCTGAAACTTTATTTGAAAAAAATGATTTCAAAATAAGCTGATTTTCATAGCTTGGCCAAACAGGCCCTTGATTATCATTGACCTCTACTGAACCATCTATTTCTTATTCTAATTATGATATGATGAACTATCCTAATTAGACTGATCGGAATGATGGATGCTACTGCTTTTGTCGGCTTTATAAGGTTATCAAAACTTAGGGTTTATATTGGTTTTAGCTTAAGACTGATAGAAGGATATATTTTATATAATAATTTCTGAAAGATGCTTTTAAGATTGATTGAATCTATCCGTTCAATGTTCTATAGTGGTAAGTAATGAACCATCTTTTCAAGATATTTCATTATTTATTTTGAAAGTTCATAATTAGTCTTTGATTTATTCATGATTTATAAAATTATATTTGGATGGAAAGTCATTTGAAAATTTGAGATTTCTAGAATATTATGATTCATTGATTTATTATAGATATGCATATGTTCAATGGAATTTTGATATCTATATGTTATGTTGCAAAAGTGCTTTGATACAAATTGACTTTGTGCTCTTGACCTAACTACATTTTGGTAGACCCCACTAATGGGGGTTAAACATTAGTATTCAATTTACCCTACCAATGGGGGGTTAAATGTTGTCACTTAGTGGACCCTACTAATAGGAGTTAAATGTTGACACTCGAATACATGTTGGTACTTAATAGACCCTGCCAGTGGAGGTTGCGCACTGGTATTTTGTGGACCCTATTAATGAGAGTTAAACATTGGTCATAGTCACAAAGATTGATGAGTCATTTATATTTTGATTCAAATTGAATTTCTACTTATTTATGAATATTTAAAAAGATTTAATTTATATACAATCTATATTTTTATGTTTATTCATGGCATTATTTTAAAATATCTAGCTGAGATATTCATTACTTATAACTGGGCATTCGATCTCATTACATCTCACTTTCTTTCCAGATTTAGATTTTTAATTATGGACATGGGTATTGCTTGGAAGTAAGTTTGGAAGCAAGAGTGGAAAGTGTTAACCAAGTTTAGACATGGATCTATTATTATGGTCTATAGGATTATTATTCAAGATTTAATAATATAAAATCTTTCAAATATTGTTAAAATTTTGTAAGAGATTAAAGTTAAATTTTTAGTTAGTAAAATCTTGGACTTACACTACTATAGAATAAGGCTATGATAGCAGTTGGTAACTGTTGCCATAGTCTAAAAAATCACTGGCATAAACTATAGCAATGGTTAGCTAACCGCTATCACTGTGGTTGTTGCCGTAGGTCTATGACAGCAGTTATTCGAACCGCTGCCATAGATTGCGTATGCCAGTGGTTCAAAAAATGCTGTTATAGATTAACTTATAGCAACAGTTTTATAATCGCTGCCATAGAGCAAGCCTATAGTAGCGGTTATAAAACCGCTGCTATAGTCTATGGCAGTGGTTTGTGAACCACTACCATAGATTTAATGCAGTAATTGGCATACAGTCTACGATAGCGATTGACATGCCTACTGCAATAATTTTGCAACACTGCCATAGCTTTTGAATAATAAAAAATATATATTTTTTTTTAATTTTTATATTTTTTTATCTGATAAATATAGTTCAATAATATAAGAAAATATTATAAATATAAGAATATTATGAAATTCTTAAATTTTATTATAATACTTTTTTAAATAAAATACATCAAAGTTTCCTAAATCTATATCATCCTCATCACCGAAAGATGGAGCACGAGCTGGAGCTAGAGTCAGAGCTGGAGCTGGAGCTGGAGATAGAGCCGAATCCAGAGCTGGAGGGGCTGGAGCTAGAAAGTCGGCCAACATGTCCTCAAGGCTTATGAAGTCAGCTCCAAAATGTATGCTAAGCCTCATCACCATGATGCTCAGGATGCCCTATAAATGAGATGTATGCTCCTTAGCGTGAGCAGCTCATGCCGTAGCCTAAGCTGCCTGTGCCAATGCCTCCTCAAGCCGCTCCTGATTGACGACACTGAAAGCATGTAAAAAGACACTCGCCTTAGACCAGTAGCTCGTTGGCGTATGTCCGGGCCTACATCGGATCCTCCTTGAGTGCTCATGTCCCAAGACCTGAGATAGAGGTCATGCGAGCTAGAGGTATCCGAGCCCTCACTCACGAGCGCATCTAACTACTCCTATAATTATAAATTTAAATAAAATATTATAAAAAATGCTATGATACTAATCATACTAATATATTTATTAATTATAAAAATCCTTTCGATCACGGTATTCATTGGTCTGCCCTTCTTATCCGCACGGCTGAATCAAAAGATCTCGCTATGACTGGGCGTCATCCCATTTCTCATCAGCTATAATAATAGATCAGTTTATTAGAAATATAAAAAATATTAATTTAATTTATCTAGTAAGATTCAGTATTCATTACCTTTTTATACACATGACTGGCCATAAACTCATGGCCAAGAGTGTATGTATACTCCTGGGCTGCCCGATTCTCCTGGTTCTAATGGAAAGTAGCCTAACAAATATTCAAATAAATAATAAGTATTTAAAAAATATTTAAATATAATTTTAAGTATATTAAAATTTTAAAAGTTAGAAATTAAACCTCGAACTTCTGGCTCCTCCAATATCTGACCATCCCCTCCCACTGACTCGGGGAATAGTCCTATATTCAAGGTACAAGCTCCTCCGAAGTATCTCGTCGGTGCTCGAGCCATCCTTCATGGAGCTTGACCTTGTAGCTCCAATACAACTCCTCTTCAGTCGGGCATCTTGAGCCCTCTTGTGATATGAAAAATCGTACCTCCTCTACACAAAGTTATCAAAAGTTAGTTACGAAATTATTCTAATCAAATATAGTATAAACATAGCAAATGCATAAATATAATTAAGATGCACTAATTCATATCTCCTCCTACACTCAGTCCTTGATAGTAACATCCATTAATCGCCAGTCTGTGGACACTACTGGAATGATGTCAGACCGCCTTACAAGCACTTCGTAAAAAGAATACATCTCCCACGCGATCTTCCCTACTGGCCTCCCCTTCGCGTCATACTCCATCATCACCTGATGCTGGTGGTTCCACACATGTAGCATGCGTGTGGGACTGTGAAATATTCTACTGGATTATGCACCTACAATAAAAATATATTATACAAATATATAAGTATATAAATACTATATTATAAATAAATAAATAATATAATATAATAAAAATATACACTCACTGGCCATGGGATCGTGCGACGTGCATGCTAGTAGAGACTCATCGGTGGATGGAGCATATGCCAGAGATGTGGCTGATGGTGGAGGCTCAGATGCCAGTGGAGGAGTAGATGTCGGTGGAAGAGTAGATGCCAGTGGTCCCTGGGCAGCGATGCAGAGGTGGATAGAGTATGCTCTATCTACAACTTAGATGCGGAGCTCTGCATAGTCCATCGAGAGGCGGGAGTGAAAGCTAGATGGTATTTCGGTGCCATCCTAACCTACAACATTAATGAACATTAACTAATATTGCTCTAAGCAATCGGCGGTGCCATCCTAACCTGCAACATTAATGAACATTAACTAATATTGCTCTAAGTAGCCGGCACAGCTAAAAGATAGATAGATCTCTTCTTTTCTCCCTACTATTGCTCTCTTTAGTACTCCCTCTATTGCATTATCGACTGACACGGTCTAAGGCTGCCGACACAGCACGACCCAGGGCTGTCCACGACCGTAGACACAACATAGTCTAAGACTATCGGCACGACCAAGGCCGTCTACAATCGCCGACACAACACAGCCTAAAGGTATATTTAATATTAAATTTAATAATTTAAGATATAATATTAAGTTATGAATATATTTTAATTTATAAATATAAAATAATAAATAATTTATAAATAATATTAAAATTAATAATTTAAAATATAATATTAAGTTATGAATATACTTTAATTTATGAATATAATAATAAATAATTTATGAATAATATAATAAATTTAATATTATAATTTATTAAGCATCAAAAATTATATTAACATGCTAGCAATCCAAGTTATATAATATATATGTCCTTAGAAGATAAATTAATACAAAATTCAAAGAATATAAATCAATAAATAAATTAACTAAAAAATTAATAAAAATAGCGGGGCCAAAGGGCACTGACGGCGGGATGGTAGCTAGGGCTAAGGCGAGAAGAAAGAAAGAGAGATAGAGGGAGGTGGGCGGGGAGGCGGCCGACGATGGGGCAGGTCGATGGAGGGGCAAGTCAGCGATGGAGAGGGTAGCTAGGATCGGGTAGAGAGAGTGAGTGTGTGGAGGCTGGAAAGATGAAAAGTTCGACGTGCTTGAAAAATTTATGCCGGACCTATGGCAGCAGTTTTTAAAATCGTTGCCATAGGCAAATTAATAGTAGTTAATAACCGCTGCAATAGACCTATAGCAGCGATTTTTATCAATCGCTATTATAGATTCAAATATGAAATTTTCATATTTTTTTCTAAATATGATATAATTTTAAAATTTAAATTTCATCTTCATCGTTCATTATCTAAGTAATTATCATTAGAGTGTCATGACAAAAGACCACCTCGATCTAATAGCCCTAGTTATATCGATCGATAAAATTTAATTTCGATTATTACGAACGACCACATAATGATCTGATAGATAAAGACCACCAATTGATCCAAAAACTTGCAATGATGATTTCGTTGTCATTTATATCATACTATCAAAGTTTTACTTCAATCGGATATCGTTATCATTATTGATTTAGTATAGGATAATTTCGATCGTTAAATGAGAAACAAGTGATCAAAGGATCAGACGACGTCCGATTATGAGATAATTTTTTAGATAAATGATGTTGGCTACTACTTTAATCATTTCTATAGTGGCGATCATAAAATTTAAATCACAGATCTATGAACTATTCAAAACTATACGTGCTCGATATCCGTTCTTAAACTCCTTTAGTAATTATGTTTATGCTTTTACAAAATTTGCTTAATATAAATAGTTCATACAAAAATGATTTAAATTTTACGATCATCGCCATATAAAATGATTAAAAATAGCTAAGGTCATTTAACTAAAAAATTATCTTGTAATCGCATGCCGTTTAGCCTTTTGATCATTTATTTCTCATTTAACAGTCAAAATCATCCTGTACTACATTGACCATGATAATGATATCCGATTGAAGTAAAATTTTGATAATATGCTACAAACATCATCGAAATCATCATTGTAGGTTTTCAAATCCATCGGTGGTCTCCATCTATCAGATCATCGCACCGTCGTTCGTGATCGTCGAAATCAAATTTTATTAATTGATGAAGCTAGGGCCATCGGATCGAGGTAATTTTTTACGATGATACTCTAATAATAATTATTAAGATAATGAATGGTGAAGATGTGCATTAAATCTTAGAATTATATAATATTTAGAGAAAAATATTAAAAAAGATATAGTAGCGGTTATAAAAAACTACTGCAATAAACTGTACCTATGGCAGCGATTTTAGCTAATCGCTGCCATAGATTCTAACCTATTGCAGCAGTTATGGCTAACTGCTACCATAGGTCACAAAAATCTATGGCAGCGGTTCATTAATCGCTGCCATATGGGACCTATGGCAGTGGTTATCAAAACTGCTGCTATATGTGCGGTCTATTGCAGTAGTTTTTTGTAACTACTGCTATAGGTCGATTTATGGCAGCAGTTGACAATAATCGCCGCTATAGGTCCAATATATGGAAGCGGTTATTTATAATCACTATCGTAGAACCTATGTAGTATTGTCGTAGCTCTTTTCTGTAGTAGTGTTAATTTATTATAAATTCTGCGGTGATGCATTGATATTGTATTTAGAATGTCTTGCATATTTTTGTGGAAAAAATTTTTTATGAATATGTGATGGTTACCATGATCTCTTACTCGCAAGAACCTATGATCGAGGATATATATGACATTGATGGACATACTTCCAAGTTGCCACGTACTATATTTTTTTTAGATAATGATTGTTACACATTAAGAACGTGAAATTTATTGGCTATCAGCAAAGTTATTGCATCCAATATAAATTTTATCTTACTTCATAGAGATGGTGATCGATTGAGTTTATATGACTAGCTTGCATGTACCCCTAATGAACACATTTGATCGTATGCATGTAATTTTGACTTTTCTGACACAAGTCCGTCTCTAACTTTCATTGCATATAATTTTATAGCAAGCACGGATCCTCCATATTGCATTGGGTGCTGCACCACAGGGTACAGTGCAGCCCTTGAGAACCGATAACCACTTAGAAGATGGGTGGCCCTCCGATAAAAAATCCATGGATGCATACCGTGTCATATACGACGCGTAGTATTTGATAGCGGTATCTTTTGATGGCTACCATGACGTGCACAGTACTCTACGTAGTATGATCTGTGTGTCACAGAGGATGCGGTTTATGTTTTGCCGCAGTTTCAATGATGCTCAAATCTGATTTTTCTAGGTTGCTTGTAAGATTTTGTGTTAGCTCTGCATTACTCCTTAGAGTACACTAAAATATAACACAAGTTTGTATGAGTGAAATCCTTGTGATTCTAGGGAGTTGGATCATATGCAGCTCTAACTTGTGGTTTTTGACATCCAAATTAGTCCAGATGGTATGGACTGCACCGATGTAACCTCCACCAAGATGTGATATCTAGACTTTACACTTGCGGAGCAAGCTTTGAATCTTAGACATAGAAAATATAAACTCAGGGAGGTTTTTAATCTTAAATATATTTATAAAAGTTCTGTATTATCCTGCTAGACACCTTCCTCTTAATTAGACTGGTTGTTAGGTGGGTTTCTCAGTGCCCTCATTTTCTCACATGCAACGTAACGGAGTTCTCCTTGCATTCATGGAAGACCCTCGTGATCCCCCTCGTCCCCCTCAAGGTTAGTGTCTTTGTATGGACGATGCTTCATGATGAACTTATAACTGTCAACAACCTTGAGCCGTAGAGGATTGGATCGATTAAGAATTGAATCTTGTGTAACGCGGCGCCAAAGAATTCGCATCGAGCACGTAGTTTCTACATGTTCTTTGAATGCCTTCAGTCAACGGGCTCAAATCCACCTATACTTGTTTGCGAACTCTTGCCAATGTAAAGATGAGTATGGTGGTCATTTCCACACTTGTTTTGAAGTTTGGATAGGGCCATGTGTTGGCTAGATGCTTTCTTGTGTCTATCTATTTTAGGTTGTTCATTTTTTTTAATCTTGTGAATTGTTCTTTGTTTTGTTTTTCTCTCACTCTATCACTTTCTAGCCTTTTCACTGAAAAATTGGAAGAAAAAGCCTTAAAATATCATTAATTAATTAGTTGGCCAGCATGCCAGCGGCCGCTTTGCAGTTTGCAGTCAGTGGTGATGTTACTTATAACTGATATTATGTAGACAATATTAAGCACATCGGATAAGAAAATTTCATCTTAAATTGCATACTTTGATGTAATTGCGCAAGGTTGGATGTTGATCAAACTTTATTGCCGAAAAGTCCTCACAGGATGAGTGATAACGAACTCTTCCAATATACAAAATATGATCTTAACTATGTTTACGCCATATTTTAGATCATACGGTAAGCGCCACATGGTACATCAAGAACCATTGATAAGTAATATTAGTCGAACTAGCTGACAGGTAATGATAATGAGAGTAGGCCGATAGGTTCAAGATATAAAAATGAGTTAAGGCATAAACAATCTAGAAGAAAGTGATACACCAGCTAAGAATAGACCAGAAAGAACTCAGAAAGGAGTATGAACCTAAGAGAAATTATCTGATGAAGCCGGCCGAACAGAGCTATCACCAAAACCTAAACTATACGAAATTGATTAAGTTTCAAAGGTTTGAAAATGGTTCATATATCTTTTCTGATGGGAAATTGGTTCGTATGTCATCATGCAACAAGTGAATATAGGTGTATGAAGAGTTGAGAGATTTCAAATTTGAAATGAAACCCCATAACCGACAAGAGAAAGAGAATACTAATGATAACCGACCGAACGCAGGAATTCAAATGTCCCTGGGTGGTTATATGAAAATTATCGACAATAGAAATTCTAAATAAGAGAAAGTCCCTGTTAACATTGGTACAGAATACCAATACATTTATATGGGATAAATGTACACATATAAATATTCAAATTAATTAATTAATTAATTATTAAAAATTCTAGTCACATCCTAAGTAGATTCTATTGACTCAGTCGTATCCTAAGTAGAAGTTAAGAATTTTAGATAGCTTCCAACTATAGATCGTATGGAAGTGGGATCGCAGTACGTGCCTCTATAAATAAATGGTCTTATATTATACCTCTTTACGAAAACTACTAATGCACTTTCCGTCTATGCTTTCTATCTTTCTCTAAGACAATCACCTAAAAAGGGCCTTGGGCATCTAAGGTGTGAACACTATAAGAGGACTCTGGTAGTCTTCTTTTCGGATTTTGGAGTACATTCAACGAAAACACAAGACCGCGGTTCTTAGAGTGCCAGAGAAGAAGATCGTCAAATAAGTCCAAATATAAATATAATTGCTTCCATTTGTTTCGGGATTAACAACGTTCAAGATATGCATTCTAACCCGATTCTAATAGTCCCCAATGAACATCATTATGAATGAATCTTTATTTTTGATATCCAGCATTATCCTTGCCACTTTATTAGTTTTAGCTTTAAATTATGTAGGTAGCATTCTTATAATTAAAGTCCTTAAAATTAAAGACACCGGGACCTCGGGACCTTCTCTTAGTTCCAACAATAACCAGTGGCATGCTCACGCAACTCGCCAACCCTCTTAGATTCGTTCTCACCTTCCACGCCATTTCAACAACAGGAAGGAAACAAACCTGTTGGGGGTAAAAAGATCCCCGCCAAAGTCCTTGGCCAAAGTTCTTGACTGCCGACCTCCTTCCTATTGGGATTTATCGATTTTCTCAACAATAAGTTTGTACTGCAGAACCTTCCCAAAGCACATAGAAGTCTAACGACACGATCTTGAACAGTGAAAGAAACTATTGTTATGCCGACCTTATCTTTTGACTAAAAATGAATGACAGAATTAGGGTCCAGTCGCACTCCTTTCAGACGACCTTCTCCGATCGTACTTCTTTCGAACGACCTCCTCCAATTGCACTCATTCCGGCCGACCTCCTTCAGTCGTTCTTCTTCTGGCCGAACTTCTTATGATCGCCCAGGAGGACCTCATCATCTACACGAATTCAACTCTTAGCTCAGTACAAGCCAATCTATATGCAGACAATCTTGGAGAAGTCTGAACTTCTCCAGAACTGTCATGATAAGAAGCTCCTCACCGTCGATAGCTTTTCTATCCAAACTCCCACAAACGAATCTCAACCGCTTGCAAATCATGATAAATGATAACTCATCCTCTGTAACAAACTTCACGTGGCCTAAATAGCCTACTACCATACAGTTATGGCTATCACCATCAACTTATTACGAGCTCCATCTATAAAAGAGATCCTCCATATACGTTTCTCTCTGAGCTCTCTTCTCATTTCCATCACTCTGCTTATTTATTTTCTGAGCACTCCATTTCAGTTGGCCAGATAATTAACTTGAGCATCGGAGGATCCTACCAGAGCCACCCACCTCCGATTTGGATTTTATTTTGCAGGTTCCATCGACGACCTCATCTTCTCCACTCTAACCACCTTCGGCATCCTCATGGATTTTCGCACCAATAAGATTGGCGCTAGAGAAACGATCCTTGAGCTCTTGTTCTAAAAGGAGTGCCCAGTTGATCCTACATGTCTTTCTTTCTCTCTTAATTTCTTGAATCCACTTCTATTTGATTTTTTCTTGCTCCAAAAATGCCCCCAAAGAACGCAACCACCCAGCGATCCACTGCCTCTGCCGTCAGATTCGAGCCAGATCCACCCATTCTGACTCCATCATTGGCTCCTCAACCTCCTCCACTGGCGGCCAGGTGGATCGAAAGAAGTTTAACCTACTGATGCAGCAAGTTTGGGGGCTCACTAAAATAGTGCAGGCCATACAGCAACCTCCGACAATAGCCCAGTCGAAAAACTTCCAACCAGAGCTTCAAGAATCGACACCAAGAAGGATAACCTGGGTCAGATCCATCGCTCTTGGAAAGGGGAAGTAGAGAGTAGGAAGCTCCTATTTCGATCATGATTCTTCTCTGGAGGAGATTTTTTCTATCTACAGTCGGCGGCCCTCTGAGATCTATGATCGAGATGATACTCTTGATCAAAAGCTTCAAGACATAAACTGATAGATTGAGGAGCTCTGTCATGCTGTCCCAATCCACCATGATGACATCTATACAATCCCCTCTTCTTTGTCAAAATCATGTAAGAACATGTTCCATCGAACTTCAAGCTCTTCTAGTTTGAGACCTACGATGGGATTTTTGATCCGATCGATCATCTTGAGGCCTTCTAAACACTAATGCTACTCCATGACGTGTCGGACACCATCCTGTACCGAGCTTTTCCATCTACCTTGAAGGAAGCAGTGAGAAACTGATACTCGAATCTTAAATCGGATATGATCTTCTTTTTTGACCAAATAAGCCATCAGTTTGCAATTCATTTCATAAGCAGCCAACATCTAAGATGAGGTTCGGGCTCTCTCATTAACATAAAGTAGAAAAAGGAGCCTATCTGAGCTTACATCAACTGCTTTAATGCTGCTGTGCTGGAGGTTCGAAATTTGAACCAGTCTATAGCCATGGCCACACTGAAGGATAGTCTTCAAAAGAATAATCTTCTATCCTTCCTGAAAAGAAAGTATCCTAGAGATTTTGCTAATATGTTAGCCCGGACTGAAGGTTATGCCCAGACAGATAAGGCCTTCAAGCTGAAAGATGATGAGACCACAAGAGAGCGGCAAACGAGTGAATCCAGCAAGCCCACGTCTGATAGAAAGCCAAGTGAAGCTCGGTCGCTCTTATGAACTCCTTTCGAGCACAGATGATTCCGAACTTCTCCTCAAGCTTATCGATAGAAAAGTCCATATCAGAGGATCCGATGAAACTCTTCTTTCAGAAGATTCAACAACTATGCTCCCTTGAATACCTTAAAAACTCAGGTACTAATGGAGATAAGGGAGCAGCAGCTAGGGTCGGAGAGGATGCAGACTCATCCGACCAAGTGCAATCTCAACAAGTACTATCTCTACCATCATGATCATGGTCATGATACTGAAGAGTGCATTCAGCTTTAGGATGAGATTGAGATGCTAATTAGAAGAGGTCAATTGAACCAATTTATCAGGCATCGATCGAAGAGGAGGGAAGATCATCCAAGAGCCCCACCATAGCCTGAATCATCTCGATAGGATGAGCCATAAGAAGATCGGCCCACCCTTGGAGTCATCAATACTATCGTTGGGGGACATTAGCGAGGGGAGGCTAATAGGTTAGCAGAGCCGACAAAAAAATAATAGATTGAAGAATCCATCATTTTCACTGAAGAAGATGCCCAGGAATTTCAGCTTCCGCATAATGACGTGATTGCAGTCACTTTAAATATTGTTGATTTTGATGTATGCCATATTT
Source organism: Cocos nucifera (assembly GCA_006176705.1). Lineage (NCBI taxonomy): Eukaryota > Viridiplantae > Streptophyta > Magnoliopsida > Arecales > Arecaceae > Cocos > Cocos nucifera. The sequence continues at coordinate 115,631 of QRFJ01005142.1, forward strand.
TAATTGATAATGAAAGCTCTGCTGATGTCTTATTTTATGATACTTTTCTAAAATATCTATATCTGATAGCAGAATAGGGTCGATGAACTCCCCATTGGTAGAATTTACAAGTGATATGTGCCAGTAGAAGGAGTAATAACATTGCCTGCGGTAGCAAACCGATATCCAAAGCAAACTAGAGCTTAAGTCGATTTTTTGGTGGTGAAAGCATCCTCTACCTATAATGCGATCCTTGGTCGATCTAATTTGAATGCACTCCAGGCTATGATTTCGACTTATTATCTGAAAATGAAGTTTTCAATAAGCTATGTAGTCGAGAAGATCAAAGGAGATCAGACACTAACTCGGCATTGTTATAATATTGCCTTACAAGAAGGAAGGCAAGTGATAGAAACGCGATGTTGTCGTTAAGACACCGTGTTTATCAGTTTAATCTGACTTCTTAAAATAATTAAAAATCAGTAGATAGCAGTGAGTCGGGTCGAATCCACAGGGAAGGTAGTATTTTTAGATTTGAAATCTTTGATTTTATAAAAGAAAAAGAAAAGAGAAGAGTTTTGGGATCAAAAGTAAAGTCGAAAAATAAAAAAAAGCGAAAATTAAAAGATGCAGGAATTTAAACTTGGTACTAAGATCTACTAGTTAGATCTTAGCATCTACTTGCAAAGCAATAATTTAAAGTGTAGAAATTAAATTATAATAAAAAGTAAAAAATTAAAATATAAAAATAAAAATTTTTATTAACTAAAATTTTAGAATTTAAATACATAAAATTTTAAAAAAAAAGATAATAAAATAAAATAGCCTGATCTCTGATCTTGGATCGGCATTGGCAGAAAGATGGTGTAGAAGCTCGGCTCTTCTTCTCGGCACCCGTTGCTTCGAAGCAGCCTTTAACCCATAGCCTGGCTTCGTCCCTATACCAAAGCTTCACCTTGATCGGAGATGTTGATTTCTGATGGCCTGGGGTTCTTTTTATAGAGCTAGGAGGGCTGGATATTTTTTCTAAAGGCAATATGGGACTAATGCCTTTGTAATCGTCAAAATATAAATAAATTTGGATAAAATTTGAATCAAAATAGCTCTGATATGACTCTGATAAATCTGATAAAATCCAGCCGTTCAATAGAAATCCAACGGTCCAAAAATCATCAAAATCGGATGCAGATAAGCTCAGATCGGGTCGGATTAAATTCTGGCCGTTGGATCGCGCTTGATCGAGGAAATCTGGCCGCAAATCATGCTTCGGGAGTCTTGATCACCGCCGGCAGCATTCTGGACCGTCGGATCATCGCCTGGATCGAGCGCTGCCATCCGATGGTGATCCGCGTGATGTTTGTATCTGAATAAAATTCGGAAGCAACCACAGCCGTCCGATCCTGACCGCAAACAACCACATCCGTCCGATCGCGCAATAACTGTTCCCATGGACCGCGTGGACCGGCCGCACCATACACCGCAACCAATCAGCGCCGCTGTTGTCGGACGAAAAGACTAAATTACCCTTGTGAGCCGCGATAAATTTCTGTAGACCCTTAAGGGGTCTAGGTCCACCACGTGGCAATCTCTGATTCGCCAGAATTTGCTGAGCTGGCGGTCCACGCCTAGATCGTGGACCGGCTGATGGCTTCAACGGCTGAGTCGGCTTGATGGCTTGGCTTGGCTTGGTGGCTCGGCTTACGGAGCCGGCTGAGCCGTTTTCTTTTTTTATTTAATTTTTATTTATTTTATATCTTTCAAAATTCATATCTTTTCCATTTTAGCTCTGTTTTATTTGAAATTTATTTCGTTGTGATCAGTAAAATGAGCTCTTTCTATTGATAATAAAATTTTATTTTTTAATTTTTATTATTTTTATTTTTTTATTAATTTTTTAATTAATAAAAATATGAATTTTTCAAAAATTATATATAAATTGATTATTAATTTTTAAAAATTAATATCAATTAATTGATAAATTAATACTTCTATTGGTGAATTTATGATGTTTATCAGCAAGCAGATCCTTATCCAGTGGATGGGCTTGATGCCCGTGATGATCTATTTGAAGAAAGAGGAGAACCCATCGACGACCTTGTGGAGATCCCTTTGAATGATGAAAATAAGGAGCACACTATGAAGATCATCTCCAAGCTAAAGAGAGAAGTCAGAAGGCAACTTATCACTTTTTTATAAAAGAATGCAGATATTTTTGCCTGGATGCCTGCGAATATGCCTGGGATTGATGCAGAGGTCATGAAACATCGCCTGGAAGTGGATCTTACACGACGGCCAATGAAACAAAAAAAAATATAGTTTGGCACCAAAAAGATAGAAGGCCATAATGGATGAGGTCGACAAGATCCTTAAGGTGGGATTTATTCGAGAAGTGCTTTATTCGGACTAGATTACCAATGTTGTTCTGGTTAAAAAAGCAAATGGCAAGTGGAAGATGTGCGTAGACTTTACAGATCTAAACACAGCCTATCCAAAAGATAGCTATCTTGTATCTAAGATTGACCAACTGATGGATGCAACTTTAAAATATGAATTTCTTACCTTCATGGATGCAATCTTCAGATATAATCAAATCCAGATGGTACCACAAGATAAGAAGAATACTATTTTTATTACCGACTGTGGTCTCTATTGTTATAGGATTATGCCCTTTGGGCTTAAAAATACAAGAGCAAATTACCAGCGCTTGGTGAATAAGATCTTCAAGAAGTAGATCGGCCACAACATGAAGGTCTATGTAGATGATATACTGGTTAAAAATTAATCTTCGTTAAATCGTATTACAGATCTTGAGGAGACTTTCAGCAACCTCTAAAAGTATAAGATGAACTTGAACCCTACAAAATGCGCTTTCGTAGTAACCTCAAGAAAATTTTTGGAGTTCATGGTGTTGAGCTATGGTATTGAGATTAACCTAGAGAAGATCAGAGCCATCCAGAAAATAACTGCACCAATGACAATAAAAGAGGTTCAATGCCTCACGGGCAAGGTGGCAGCCCTGAATCACTTCGTATTAAGGTCGACGGAGCATTGTATGCCCTTCTTTTATGTACTCAAGCAGCCCAAGAACTTCAACTAAACTCCGAAGTGTCAGCGGGCCCTTGAAGAATTAAAGAGCTATCTCAGTTCGCCCCCATAACTAGCCAAACCGAACCTGAAGAAGAGCTGTTCTTGTACCTCATCGTATCCCCCATAGCTATTAGAGTCGTATTGGTTAGGAAAGAAGCTAAAGTTTAGAGGCCAATTTACTATATAAGTAGAGTCTTGAGGGATACAGAAACAAAGTATACCAAATTAGAAAAACTAATCTATGCCTTATTGATTACAGCCAGAAAACTTTGGTCTTATTTTCAAGGGCACATAATTACTCTTCTCACTGATCAACCCATCAAGACAGTTCTTCATCAATTGAATACCTCTGGTAGAGTGACAAAGTGGGCGATTGAACTGACTAAATTTGACATTCATTTCTGACCACGGTCGTCCATTAAAGCTCAAATATTGATCGATTTTATAGTGCAATGCACTAATCTGAAGGAGACTGAACCTGAGCACCAAGAAGATTTTATCCCTAGCTCCCTTGAAGAAAGGGTTGATCTCTCCAAAAACTTTTAGGTGCTGTATGTGGATGGTTCATCCAATACTTTCGGGACGGGCGTGGGCTTGATCCTCATCAATCTGAAAGGAGTTGTAGTGGAGCATGCACTATGCTTTGACTTTTCTGTCACTAAGAATGGAGCAGAGTATGAAGCTCTAATTACATGATTAAAAATAGCCAAAGAACTAAAAGTAGAACATCTGAAGTTTTATAGGGACTCTTAATTGGTTGTAGGGCAGGTCAGTAACAATTATAAAGCTCAGAAGGAAAGCATGAGAAAGTACTTGGAAAAAGTAAAAAGCTTGATCTCGGCCTTCAACAGCTTTGATATTCAGCAGATCCCCAGGGTGAAAAATATCAGAGCCGACCTTCTTTTCAAGTTAGTTACTTTAGCCCCAAATGAACTCTCAAGAGAAGTCCTCTTTGAAGTCTTGCAGCACCTAAGTTTGGAAGAGTCCCTAGCAGCAATACAAGTCAACCATGAGCCCAACTGGATTGACTCATTGGTTCCTTATCTAAAAGAGAGAGTTCTACCCAGAGATCATAAAGAAGCTCGAAAGTTAAGAAATCAAGCCGCCCGGTACATTTTATATGAAAATAAGCAGTACAAGAGGTCATACTCTTTACCACTTCTTAAATGTCTCCGATCTTCTGAAGCTGATTATGCATTGAGGGAAGTTCATGAAGAAATTTACAAAAATCATCTGGGGGTGAGATCTTTGTTACACAAGTTACTCCGTTAAGAATATTATTGGCCAATAATGTACCAAGATATGATGGATTATGTGAGAAGATATGACAGGTGTCAGAAAAATGCAAACATTCAGAAACAACCGACTTCACAGCTTATACCACTGGGCGCCTCCGACCATTCGCACAATAGAGAATAGACATACTTAGATCTTTTTTCATAGCATCTGAGTAGAGAAAGTTCCTGCTAGTGATAGTAGATTATTTTACTAAATGGATTAAGACCGAACCCCTAGCAAAGATCACTGAGGCCAAAGTGTAAGATTTCATTTAGAAGTCAATTACTACAGATTTGGTCGACCTCGAACACTAATCACTGATAATGAGTGTCAGTTTGTCGATGCAAAATTTATTAAATTCTGCAAAAATCTGAATATATCTCACCACTTCACATCAGTAGCTCATCTGCAAGTGAATGATGAAGCAGAAGTAACTAATAGAACTCTACTATAAGAAATAAAAGTCAGACTCAAAAGGATAAAAATAACATGGATGAACGAACTCTATCATGTGCTTTGGGCTTACCGAACTACTCAAAGATTGTCCATCAGAGAAATTTCTTTTACGTTGGCTTTCGGGACGAAGGCTGTTATCCCGATTGAACTCGAACTCTCCTCAGCACAAGTAGAGGCCTTCAATGAATAAAGCAACTCACAAGACCTTAGAGCCAACCTTGATCTGCTGGAAGAAAAATGAGAGAATGCCCAGATCCGAATGATAGCTTACAAGTAAAGGATAGTCCGCTACTACAACTCAAGGGTCATAAGCAAGATATTCAGTATAGAAGATCTTGTACTCCAGCGAGCAGATATTTTGCAGCCTCAAAATCAAGAAAAGCTTATCCCAAACTAGAAAAATCCTTATTAGGTAGTGAAAATCATCCAATCAGAAACATATTATCTAAAAAAACTTGGAGGATCAATGCTCCCATGATCCTAAAATTTTGAAAATCTTCGAATGTACTACTAGTAATTCTACCATAATAAAACTTTTTTATTTCAATATTTTTATTTTCTGGTATAAAATCATGTGATGATAGAAAGTGATCCAACCAAACTTCACCTATGGATAAAGGCCAATCCCATCAGGAACAGAAGGAGGATCTCATCCTGACAGGAGGATAAAGTAAAGACAATCATGTCAAGAACAGAAGAACCTCATCCTGATATGGATGAAGATCTCTAATTATTTAAGATAGAAAGAGGGAAGTGGTCCTTTCAATGGTCCTTTTGTATCCTTATGACCTTATCAGGGATAGGAGAAGGACCTCGTCCTAACAAAAATAAATGCCAACCCCTTCAGAAATAGGAGAAGGACCTCATCTTGATGGAGGGATAAAGTAAAGACCAACCATATCAGAAATCGAAGAACGATCTCATCCTGACATAGATGGAGATCTCCGATTATTTAAGATAGAAGGAAGAGAGAGGCCCTTTCAACAGTCCTTTTATGTCCCTATGATCTTGTTAAGGATAGAAGAAGGACCTCATCCCAACAAAGATAAAGGCCAACTCCATCAGAAATAAGAGAAGGATCTCATCCTGATATGGATGAAAACCTTCAATTATTTAAGATAGAGGTGGAGAGGCCCTTTCAACGATCCTTTTTGGTTCCTATGATCTTGTTGGGGATAGGAGGAGGATTTTGCACTAACAAAGATAAAGACCAACCTTATCAGGAATAGGAAGAGGACCTCATCCTGACAGAGAGATAAAGTAAAGATCAACTATGTCAGAAACAGAAGGAGGATCATTTTCTAATACGGATGAAGATCTTCAATTATTTAATATAGGAGGAGAGGAGAGGTTCTTTTAATAGTCCTTTTGTGCTTCTATGATCTTGTTAGAGACAAGAGAAGGACCCCATCCTAATAAGGATAAAGACCAACCCCATCAAAAATAAGAGAAGGATCTCATCTTGATAGGAGGATAAAGTAAAGGCCAACTATGTCAGAAATAGGAAAAGGACCTCGTCCTGACATGGATGAAGATCTTCGATTGATTAAAGAAGATAAAAGAGTGAAAAGCTACGCAAGCATACAATTGAGATGAAGTTGTCAAAATAATATTTTCATTAAAATAAAATATTCAATACATGAAAAAGTCTGTAAGACCAATTACGAAAAAGAAAAATAAAGGAGAGAAAGAAAAAGAAGCTGAAGCCCTATTTGAAGTCGGACTTCGAGCTGCTAGTGCTAGCTAACACCAAAGACAACTTCAAGTCTTTGATCTTCACTTCGAGTTTCCACCAAACCGCCAAACCTTCACGTAGTAACTTCTTATGCCTTCATGAGTTGTTCTCAACTTTCCTTAACTTCTCTTAGCATAGCTGACTCGGCCTCTGCATCCTTCATAGCATCCTGTTGGTAGACCATTTGCATCTTCAATTTTCGCACTTCCTTTTGGCTATTCCCGAACAAGGTGGACAAGTCCTCCGAAGAACTCCATAAAGATAGGACCTTTGTCGAGTCCTTGCTAGAGTTGGCTCGGATCCCTTTAGACAATTATCGTCGAAGACAAGCAATCTCGTCATCGACCCTTTGGAGCTTTTCCTTGAGATCAGCGACTTGGCCACATCAGTCGTGTCTGTATTCGTTATGGAAGTCCTCAGCTACTTGTAATTGATTTTGAAGCTTGAAAAACTTCTTTGTCCAGTCCTAGCCATACTCCTAACTAGTTAACCACGTCAAGTTTCCTTTGAGTAATCGAATCTTTTCTTGTGTGGCCTTCATCTCGACGTCTAGAGAACTTGCCTTGGTCGTTAACACCCACGCCTTGTCGCTACCAAGCTTCTTCATCTATTCCAACTCCTCTATTAGATGGTGCTTTTTATTGATATAGTCTATAGCATCCTTTCTATGGACTTGGCGAAGATGAGTAACTTCAATTATAGCCTCGGAATAATATTTCTTCATCCTCCAAAGCTCGTCCTCTGCTTTCTCTAATTTCTTCTTAGCTTGATGAGCCTCTTTCCTTAAGCTCTTTATGTGGGACTTCAAGGGGACACCCTAATGAAGAAGGTTGGCTTCGACAGGAGACTATACTTGAAGTATGAAAATATCACCATATATTTCTAATACAAGAGAAAAAAAATAAAAAAAATATAAAAATAGGAGGTCTCAAACCTCTAAAAGAATGGTGGAAGAGTCCGATGCAGCCTCAGTTGGTGCAGGCCCTTCAATAGTGACAAAAGCAGAGGAGGTCGAAATGTGGCAGAAGCTAGCTCAACAGACGGGAGGTCAGTTGCAATGGTAGATGGATCTGCTGCCTCCTCAGAAGCTTCTTCATACAAGAAGTCGAGGTCGAGCTCCAAAAATTTGTCGGCCATCCTACACTCGTAGAGCTCGTAACCTTTGTTGAAGGCCTCTTGACCAAATTTGATGTTCAAGTCTCTCATTTTAGGAAAGATCTTGAACTCCTCAATTATTCGAGCCGACACCTCCAAGATCTGCCTCAAAATCTACTTCTTTAACCTGGCAGTCTCGACTTCAGCTTTTTTTATCCACTCTTCATCCAGGTCCAAAGGGGCTCACAGCTCCGCTGATGTTTCTTTTTTTTTGCAAAGTGCCTCTTGCAGAACCTCAACCTTGATAGATCAATCCTTGAAAGAGTGGTCAATCTTGTCTCGCTCCTTAATTAGGCTCTCGACCTTGGCCTGGTGATCCTCATAGGCCTTCACCAATTCTGACCTCAAACGGTTCAGTGATTTGATATAGTCCAGTAATTGATGGCCCATCTATTTAAAAGATATATATGATGATGAAATAGGTCGTGTAGGTAAGTAAATATCAAGAAATTTAAAGAGAAAAAGAAGGACGAAGTGACTACTTCAAGAAAGAATCCTAATGAATCCCAAGCATGCTTGTCGATATCGACGTCGATGATTTTGTCCACAACTTCGGCTATGGTAAACTCGTCAACCAAATCCCTGACGACTTCATGATTATTGTAGGGATTCTCTCCTATTTTTTCGTCAGAGCTGTTGGGCCCATTGGGGCAGACATTTTGCTAGGACTTTCTCATGGCCCTGTTGATCTTTTTTTTTGGGTCTCTTTCTCCCCTCCGGGAAAAGGCTTTGGAACTTGGGCCTTGGCATGAGGGCTCAGCGGCATCGGAGGATCGACGGTCTCAGCAGTAGTGCCGAACTCAACAACAAGAGGAACTTCGATCTCAGGAGTAATTTTAGGAGCACCCATGGCACTAACGAGAGCCATGAAGATCGGAATATTGACTCTTACTTTTTTGGAGCTCTCATCCGATGCCTTTCCTTTCCTCTTGTAGGCTGGGAGTCCTCTCGTGAGCATCTCGACCATTTAGACATCCATTTTTACAGTGAAGAAAAGAAGGGTACAGTCAGAGAGAAGAAAGAAAAAGAAAAAGGGTAACCCACAACTTCAGTCGTGTACCTATTGGATTTAGGGGCTGAGGCCGAGGTTAAACAAAATTTATTCTTTTATTAGCTCAGACACAAGAGAAGTTCAAAAATTCTTAATTTTGCTAACCAACTCTTAGTCTTCTTTTTCTAACCCCAAGGCTCGACGGACCGAATCCCTCAAATTTTCCCAAGACGGGAGTCCTAAGTGCAAGGTTGGGCAGGAAACAAAAATAAACTTCTCTTTCCAATTATGGATAAAGAAGGGAGCACCTTTGAGCAACCCCTTCTTTCCAAATTAGGATGAAACATACCACCGATCCTTCGTAGTAGGATGATGCTTAAAGATAAAATAAGTTCAAAAAAGTGAAATGGTGGGTTGGACTTCGGTGGATATGTAGAGAGTAAGGAACCCTATTATAAACCTAAAAAAGTTTGAAACTATGAAAGCTAGGAAGATATTTAAAAAATGGAAAAGAGCTATAATAAAGACGAAAAGATGAAGCCTTAATCTAGCACGAAAGGCCTCCAAATATAAGCAGATCCAACCTTAAGGAGGAGCACAAGCTCGGCCACTCGATTCAGAATGTTTCAGCTCATATTTAGCAAGCACCCCATACTGGATCCTAACTAACAACAGATCTTCAGCAGTCAAGGAACAGGGAATGATTTTCGATATGAAATCTAGCCGAGGTACTACCTTAAGTCTGGTTTTCATTCTAATCTCAGAATTTTGAAAATTTAGATCAGCTGAACTCCTAGAACCACTAAACCAAGAAATCTCGAATGACATCTAGATCAGATTAAATCAAATAAAATCTCCAAAAAGCTCAAGAAAAGGAGCGGTGAAAACTCGAAGATGAGGAATGGCCGCAACCACTAGAAAAAACTTTAAAAAAACTCGAAGAATGCAGAAAAGCTAGAAATCAAAATGATAGGAATGAGAAACTGATCTAAGGTAAATCAAAATTCTCAAAAAAAAGATCAAAAATATGAAGGACGATCAAGAAGAATACCGATGGTCAGAGATGTTGTGAGAGAATAAGGACGACAAAGATGGAACACTCGAGGACGACGAAAAATGGAGAAAGGAGAAGAAGGAGCATAGATAAAGGTAAGAAGCCATAGGAGAAGGAGATGTTTAAATAGAAAATCTGAATCATGAAAAGTTATGAATGTAGGACTCCTTCAGCCAACCTTATCCCACCACATGTCCCACTCATGCCTGTCATCTAACAAAACACTAATTATGCTGCACATATATAGAGCTCTCCACCAGACGAATGTTTTAACAAGAATCATCCCTTTAGGTCATTCGATATTAAAATCTTGGCCCCAATTTAAAAAAAAAAAAGATAAAGAGTTCCATTCTCCTAGAGTGAGAGGCTGCCAAAGAACTTCGACTGCAGCAACTTCTTTATACTTTCTTCATTCGAAATTCGAACTCGAAAGTAGCGGGATAAGTGTTGGGGATAAAAAGACCCCCATTGAAGTCCTTGGCCAAAGTTCTTGATCACCAACCTCCTTCCTATTGAGATTTATCAATTTTCTTGATAACAAGTTCATACTGCAGAACCTCCCCAAAGCACATAAAAGTTTGGCAACAAGATCTTGAATGGTGAAGGAAAACTACTGTAACACTGACATTGTCTTTTGACTAAAAATGAATGACATAATCAGGGTCCAGTCGCACTCCTTCTGGATGATCTCCTCCAATCACACTCCTTTCGAATGACCTCCGATCGCACTCCTACCAGATGACCTCCTCTGGCTACACTCCTTCCAGTCGATCTTCTTCAGTCATTCTTTTTTTGGCTGAATTTCTTATGATCGCCCAAAAGGACCTCATCATCTATGCAAATTTAATTCCTAGCTCAGTACAAATCAATCTACATGCAGACGACCTCAGAGAAGTCTAAACTTCTCCAAAACTATCAAGATAGGAAGCTCTTAACCACCGATAGCTTTTCTATCCGAACTTCCATAAATGGATCTCAACCGCTTGCAAATCATGACAAATGGCAACTCATTCTCCATAACAAACTCCACATGGCCTGAACGGTCCACTCCCAGATTGTTACAGCTGTCACCATCAGTTTGTTATGGGCTCCGTCTATAAAAAGGGTCCTCCATATATGTTTTTCTTTGAGCTCTCTTCTCCTTTCCATCACTCTATTTCTTTATTTTTTGAGCATTCCATTTCAGTTTGCCGAAGAATTAACTTAAGCAACGAAGAATCCTACCAAAGCTACCCACCTCTGATTTGGATTTTATTTTACAGATCCCATCGGCGATCTCATCTTCTCCACTCCAGCCACATCTGGCATTCTCATGGATTTCAACATCAATAGAATTGGCGCTAGAGGAAGGATCCTTGAGTCCTTATTCAAAAGAAGTGCCCAGTCGATCCTACCTGTCTTTCTTTCTCTCTTAATTTCTTGAATCCACTTCTATTTGATTTTCTCTTGCTCCAAAAATGCCCTCAAAGAAGGCAACCACCTAGCGATCCACTACCTTTGCCACTAGATCTGAGCTGGATCTATCCATTTTTGCTTCATCATCGACTCCTCAACCTCCTCCATCGACGGTTATGGTGGATCTACAGCAATTCAACCTACTGATGCAGTAAGTTCGAGATCTCATTGAAATGGTGCAGATCATACAGCAACCTCCGACGTCAGCCTAGCTGAAAAACCCCTAACCAGAGCTTCAAAAATCAAGGCCAAGAGGAGCAACCTGGGTCAACAAATCCATCACCCCCAGGAAGGAAAAGCAGGAAGCTCCTGTTTCGATCATAATTCTTCTTTGGAGGAGACTTTTTTCATCTACAGTCAGCGACCCTCTAAGATCTACGATCAAGATGATATTCTTGATCAAAAGCTTCAAGACATGAACCGACAGATTGAGGAGCTCTGCCATGCTATCCTTGCCCACCATGACGACATCTGCACGATCCCCCTTCTCTATCAAAATCATGTTAGAACCTATTCCGTCGAACTTCAAGCTCTCCCAGTTCGAGATCTACGATGGAACTTCTGATCTGATCGACCATCTTGAGGACTTCTGAGCAATGATGCTGTTACATGGCATGTTGGACGCCATCCTATACCGAGCTTTTTCATCTATCTTGAAAAAAGTAGTGAAAAATTGGTACTCGAGCCTTAAACCAAGTATGATCTTCTCTTTTGATCAAATGAGCCATCAGTTTGTACCTCATTTCATAAGTAGCCAACGTCCAAGACGAGGTTCAGACTTTCTCATCAACATAAAGTAGAAAGAGAGAGAGTCTATCTAAGCTTACGTCAGCTGCTTTAATGTTGCTGTGCTAGAGGTCCGAAACTTGGACTAGTCTATAGCCATAATCCATTGAAGGATGATCTTCAAAAGAATGATCTTCTATCCTTCTTGAAAAGAAAGTACCCTAAAAATTTTGCTGATATGTTGGCCCAGACTGAAGGTTATGTCCGGGCAGAGGAGGCCTTCAAGCTGAAGGATGATGTGACCTCAAGAGAGCGGCAAGCGAATGAATCTAGCAAGCCCCCGTCTGATAGAAAGCCAAGTGAAGCTCGGCCACTCCTTCCGAGCACAGATGAGCCCAAACTCTCCTTTGAGCTCGTCGATAGAAAAGTCCAGATTAGCTGACCTGGTGAAACTTTCCTTCTAGAAGATTCTACAACTATGCTCCCTTGAATACCTCAAAGACTCATGTGCTAATGGAGATAAGGGAGCAGCTACTAGGGCCGAAGAGGATGCGGACTCATCCGGCCAAGTGCAACCCCAATAAGTACTATCTTTACCGTCATGACCATGGTCATGATACTAAAGAGTGCATTCAGCTTCAGGACGAGATTGAGGTGCTGATTAGAAGAGATTGGTTGGACCGATTTATCAGGTGTTGGTCGAAGAGAAGGGAAGATCATCCAAGAGCCCTGCCACAGTTGAATCATCTCGATAGGATGAGTCTCAAAGAGATCGGCCCTCCCTTAGAGTCATCAATACTATCACAAGGGAACATCAGCGAGGGGAGGCTAGTAGGTCAGTAGAGTTAGCAAAAAAGCAATGGACTAAAGTACCCATCATTTTCACTAAAGAAGATGCCCAGGGAGTTCAGTTTCCGCACAATGATGTGGTTGCAGTCACTTTAAATATTGCTGATTTTGATGTATGTTGTATTTTAATTAATAATGAAAGCTCCACTGATGTCTTATTTTATGATACTTTTTCTAAAATGTCTATACCTGATAGCAGAATGGGGCCAGCAAACTTTCCACTAGTAGGATTTACAGGTGATACGATGCTAGTAGGAGTAATAACATTGCCTGTGGTAGCAGGCCGATATCCAAAGTAAACTAAAGCTCAAGTTGATTTTTTGGTAATGAAAGCATCCTTTATCTATAATGCGATCCTTGGCCGACCTGGTTTGAATGCACTCTGGGCTATGGTTTTGATTTATTATCTGAAAATGAAGTTTCCAACAAAAAATATAGTTGGAGAGATCAGAGGAGATCAGACATTAGCTTGGCATTATTATAATATTGCCTTACAAGGAGGAAGGCAAGCAGACCCTTATCCAGTGGATGGGCTTGATGTCCGTGATGATCTATCTGAAGAAAGAGGAGAACCCATCGACAATCTTATGGAGATCCCTTTGAATGATGGGAATAAGGAGCACACTATGAAGATCGACTCCAATATGAAGGGAGAAGTCAGAAGGCAACTTATCACCTTTTTACAAAAGAATGCAGATGTTTTTACCTGAGTTCCTGCAAATATTTCTAGAATTGATGTAGAGATCATGGAACATCGCCTGAGAGTGGATCTTAAACGATGGCCAATGAAATAGAAAAAATGCAGTTTTGCACCAGAAAGATAGAAGGCCATAATAGATGAGATCGACAAGCTCCTTAAGATGGAATTTATTCGAGAAGTGCTTTATCCAGTCTAGATTGCCAATGTTGTTCTAGTTAAAAAAATAAATGGCAAGTGGAGGATGTACATAGACTTTACAGATCTAAATACAGCCTGCCCAAAAGATAGCTATCCTTTGTTCAAGATTGACCAACTGATGGATGCAACTTCGAGACATGAATTCCTTACCTTTATGGATGCATTCTTCGAATACAATCAAATCCGGATGGTACCATAGGTTGAGGAGAAGAGTGCTTTTATTATCAACCATGGTCTTTAATGTTATAGGATTATGCCCTTTGGGCTTCAAAATGCAAGAGCAACTTACCAGTACCTGGTGAATAATATCTTCAAGGATTAGATCAGCTACAACATGAAGGTATATATAGATGATATGCTAGTTAAAAGTTGATCTTTGTCAAATCACATTGCAGATCTTGAGGAGACCTTCAGCACCCTCCGAAAGTACAAGATGAAGCTGAACCCTACAAAATGTGCTTTCGGAGTAACCTTGAGAAAGTTCCTAGGGTTCATGGTGTCGAGCCATGGCATTGAGGTTAACCCAGAGAAGATCAGAGCCATCCAAGAAATGACTATTTCAAAGATAATAAAAGAGGTTTAACGCCTCACGAGCAAGGTGGCGGCCCTGAATCGCTTCATATCAAGGTTGGCAAAGCATTGCATATCCTTCTTTTAAGTACTCAAGTAGTCCAAGAACTTCAACTAGACTCCTAAGTATCAGCAGGCCCTTAAAATATTAAAGAGCTATCTCAGTTTGCCCCCACTACTAGCCAAATCCGAACCTGAAGAAGAGCTGCTCTTGTACCTCACCGTATCCCCTGTAGCTATTGGAGCCATACTAGTTAGGGAAGAAGCTAAAGTTCAGAGACTGATCTATTATATAAGTAGAGTCTTGAGGGATGCAGAAATAAGGTATACCAAATTAGAAAAATTAATCTATGCCTTGTTGATTACAGCCAGAAAATCTTGGCCTTATTTTTGGGGGCACATAATTACTCTCCTCACTGATCAATCCATCAAGGCGTTTCTTCATCGACCCAATACCTCCGATAGAGTGGCAAAGTGGATGATTAAGCTGACTAAATTTGACATTCATTTTCGACCTTAGCCATCCATTAAAGCTTAAATACTGGCTGATTTCATAATAGAATGCACTATTCCGAAGGAGACTGAACCCGAGCGCTAAGAAGTTTTTATCCCTGGCTCTCCTGAAGAAAAGGTTGATCTCTTTGAAAACTTTTGGGTGATGTATGTAGATGGTTTATCCAATACTTTCGGGGTGGGTGCGGGCTTGATCCTCATCAATCCATAAGGAGTTATAGCGAAGTATGCACTATGCTTTTGACTTTCCCACCACTAACAATGGAGCAAAGTATGAAGCCCTAATTGTAAGATTAAAAATAGCCAAAGAACTAAAAACAGAATATCTGAAGGTTTACAGTGACTCTCAATTGGTTGTAGGGCAAGTCAGTAACAATTATGAAGCTTGGAAGAAAAGCATGAGGAAGTACTTGAAAAAAATAAAAAGTTTGATCTCGGCCTTCAACAGCTTTGATATTCAGTAGATCCCTAGGATGAAAAATATCAAAGCTAACCTTCTTTCTAAGTTAGCCACTTTAGCCCCAAATGAACTCCTAAGAGAAGTCCTCTTTGAAGTCCCACAGCACCCAAGTTCGAAAGAGTCCCTAGCAGTAATGCAAGTCGACCATGTGCCCATCTAGATTGACCCATTGGTTTCTTATCTAAAAGAGGGAGTTCTACTCAAAGACCACAAAGAAGCTCAAAAGTTAAGAAATCAAGCCGCCCACTATATTTTATATGAAAATAAGCTGTATAAGAGATTGTACTCCTTACTACTCCTTAAATGTCTCCGATCTTCCGAAGCTGATTATGCCTTAAGAGAAATTTATGAAGAAATTTACAAAAATCATCTGGTGGCGAGATCTTTGTCACATAAGTTACTCTGTCAAGGATATTATTGATCAATAATGTACTAAGATGCGGTGGATTATGTGAGAAAATATGATAGGTGTTAGAGAAATGCAAACATTTAGAGACAGCAGGCTTCACAACTTACACCATTAGGCACCCCCTAGCCATTTGCATAATGAAGAATAAACATACTTAGATCTTTTTTCATAGCATCTGGGCAGCAAAAGTTCCTACTAGTTATAGTAGATTATTTCACTAAATGGATTGAGACCGAACCCCTAGCAAAGATCACTGAGGCCAAAATGCAAGACTTCATCTGAAAGTCAATTATCCGTAGGTTTGGTCTACCTTGAACACTAATCACTGATAATAGATGTCAGTTTGTTGGTGCAAAATTTGCTAAATTCTGTAAAAATCTAAATATATCTCACCACTTCACATCAGTAGCTCATCCGCAAGCCAATGGTGAAGCAGAAGTAACTAATAGAACTCTCCTACAAAGAATCAAAGCCAAACTCGAAAGGACAAAAAAAATATGGATGGATGAATTCTATTATGTGCTCTAGACTTACCGAACTACTCAAAGATTGCTCATCAGAGAAACTCCTTTTGCATTAGCTTTAGGGACGGAGGCTATTATCCTAATTGAGCTCAAACTCCCCTCAGTGTGATTAAAGATCTTCAATGAATAAAGCAACTCGCAGGACCTTAGAGCCAACCTTAATCTGTTGGAAGAAAAGTAGGAGAAAGTCTAGATCCGAATGGCAGCTTACAAGCAAAGGATAACCTGCTACTACAACTTGAGGGTCAGAAGTAAGATATTCAAAATAGGGGATCTTGTACTCCAGTAAGCAGATGTTTTGCAGCCTTAAAATCAAGGAAAGCTCATCCCAAACTAGGAAGGTCCTTATGAGGTGGTGAAAATCATCTGAGCAGAAATATATTATCTAAAAGAACTCGGAGGATCAATGCTTCCACGATCCTGAAATTTAGAAAATCTATAAATGTACTACTAGTAATTCTACCTTAATAAAACTTCTTTATTCCAATATTTTTATTTCTTGGTGCAAAATTGTGTGATGATAGGAAGTGACTCAACCAAACTTTGCCTATGGATGAAGGTCAACCCCATCAGGAATAGGAGGAGGACCTCATCCTAATGGGGGGACAAAGTAAAGGCCAATCATGTCAGAAAAAAGATGAGGACCTCATCCTAACATGGATGAAGATCTTCGATTATTTAAGATAGAAGGAGGGGAGAGGCCCTTTCAACGATCTTTTTATGTCCTTATGACCTTGTCAGGGATAAAAGAAGGATTTTGTCTTAACAAAGATAAAGGCCAACTCCATCAAAAATATGAAGAGGACCTCATCCTGACATAAGGATAAAGTAAAAGCCAACCATGTCAGGAATAGGAGGAAGATCTCGTCCTGACACAGATTGAGACCTTCGGTTATTTAAAATAGGAGGAGGAGAGAGGCCCTTTCAATAATCCTTTTATGCTTCTATGATCTTGTTAGGGACAAGAGGAGGATCTCACCCCAACAAAGGTAAAGACCAACCCCATCAAAAATAGGAGGACCTCGTCCTGACGGTGGACAAAGTAAAGACCAACCATGTCAGAAATAGAAGGAGGACCTCATCCTGATATGGATGAAGATCTTCGATTATTTAAAATAGGAGGAGGGAAGAGGTCCTTTCAATGGCCTTTTTGTATCCCTATGATCTTGTTAGTGATAGGAGGAGGACTTCGTCCTAATAAAGGTAAAGATCAATCCCGTCAAGAATAAAAGGAGGACCACATCCTGATGGAAGGATAAAGTATAGGCCAACCATGTCAGAAATAGGAGGAGGATCTTATCCTGATATGGATGAAGACTTCTGATTATTTAAGACAAGAGAAGGAAAGAAGTCCTTCCAACAGTTCTTTTATGCCCCTATGATCTTGTTAGGGATAAGAGAAGGATCTCATCCTAACAAGGATAAAAATCAATTTCGTCAGGAACAGGAGGAGGATCTCATCCTAACAAGAGGATAAAGTAAAGATCAATCATGTCAGAAACAGAAGAAGGACCTCATCTTAACATGGATGAAGATCTTCGATTGATTAAAGAAGAGGGAAGAGTGAAAAGCTACGTAAGCATACAATTGAGATAAAGTTATCAAAATAATATTTTCATTAAAATAAAAAATTCAGTACATGGGAAACTCCATAAGACCAATTATAAAAATAAAAAATAAAGGAGAGAAAGAAAAAGAAGCTGAAGCCCTATTCAAAGTCGGACTTCGGGTTGCCAGTGCTAGCTAACACCAAAGACAACTTCAAGTCTTTGATCTTCTCTTCGAGTTCCTGCCAAACAGCCAAACTTTCATGTAGTAACTTCTTATGGCTTCGCGAGCCATTCTCAACTTTTCTTAACTTCTTTCTTAGCACAGTCGACTCGGCCTCTGCATCCTTCACAGCATCCTGTTGGTAGACCATTTGCATCTTCAACTCCTGTACTTTCTTTTGGCTATTTTCAAACAAGGTGGATAAGTCCTCCAAAGAACTCCATAAAGATAGGATCTTTGTCGAGTCCTTGCTAGAGTTGGCTCAGACCCCTTCAGATAATTATCGCCGAAGATAAGCAATTTCATCATTGGCCCTTCGAAGCTTCTCTTTGAGATCGGTGACTTGGCCACACCAATTGCATCTATATTCGTTATGGGAGTCCTCAGCTGCCTATAATTGGTTTTGGAGCTCAGAGAACTTCTTTGTCCAGTCCCAGCCGTACTCCTTCCGACTGGTTGCCACGTCAAGTTTCCTTCGAATAATCGAATCTTTTCTTGTGCGGCCTTCAACTTGACTTCTAAAGAACTTGCCTTGGCCGTTAGCGCCCACATCTTGTCACTACCAAGCTTCTTCACCTATTCCAACTTCTCTGTTAGATGATGTTTTTTATTGATATAGTCCATAGCATCCTTTCTATAGACTTGGCGAAGACGAGTAATTTCAACTGTAGCCTCGGAATAATGTTTCTTCAACCTCCAAAGCTCGTCCTCTACTTTTTCTAATTTTTTCTTAGCTTGATGAGCCTCTTGTCTTAGGCTCTTTATATGGGACTTCAAGAGGATATCCTGAGGAAGAGGTCAGCTTCGATAGGAGACTACAATTGAAGCATGAAAATTTCACCATATAGATTTCATAGAAGAAAAACTCATTCTCAAAATTGATTTTATTGATCAAAATATTTCTAATACAAGAGAAAAAAATTAAAAAAAATATAAAAATAGGAGGTCTCAGACCTTTGAAAGAATGGTGGAAGAGTCTGATGCAGCCTTAGTTGGTGCAAGCCCTTCAACAGTGACAGGAGCAGAGGAGGTTAGAAGTGTGGCAAAAGCTAACTCGACAGGCAAGAGATCAGTTGCAACAGTAGATGGATCTACCGCCTCCTCAGAAGCTCCTTCATACAAGAAGTCGAGGTCGAGCTCCAAAAATTTGCTAGCCACCTTGCTCTCGCAGAGCTCATAACCTTTGTTGAAGGCCTCTTGACCAAATTGGATGTTCAAGTCTTTCATTTCAGGGGAGACCTTGAACTTCTTAATTGTCCGGACTGACGCCTCCAAAATCTGCCTCAAAATCTGCTCCTTTAACATGGCAGTCTCAGCTTCAATTTTTTTCTCCGCTCTTCTTCTAGGTCCAAAGCAGCTCTTAGCTCCATTAATATTTCTTTCTTTTTATGGAGCACCTCTTGAAGAACCTCAACCTCGGCAGATCTATCCTTGAAAGAGTGGTCAACCTCATCTCGCTCCTTAATTAGGTGCTCGACCTTGGCCTGGTGATTCTCGTGGGCCTTCATTAATTTCGATCTGAGATGGTTTAGTGATCTGATGTAGTCCAGCAGTTGATGGCCCATCTATGTAAAAGATATATATATGATGATGAAATAGATTGTGCGGACAAGTAAACATTGAGAAATTTAAAGAGAAAAAGAAGGACGAAGTGACTACCTCAAGAAAGGATCCTAGTGAATTTCAGGTGCGCTGGTCGGCATCAACATCGATTATTTTGTCTACAACTTCGGATATGGTAAACCCATCAACCAAACCCTTGATGACTTCATGATTATTGAAGGGGTTCTTCCTTATTTCTTCGTCGGAGCTGTTGGGCCCATTATGACGGACCTTTCGTTGGGACTTTCTCATGCCCCTTTTGGTCTTTTTTTTCTGGTCTCTTTCTCCCCTCTAGAGGAAGGCTTTGAAACTTGGGCCTCCATACGAGGGCTCAGTGGCATCGAAGGATCGACGACCTCGACAGTAGTGCCAAACTCAACAACAAGAAGAACTTCGACCTCGAGAGCAATTTCAGGGGCACCCATGGCACTAACGGAAGCTGTGGAGATCGGAATGTCGACCCTTGCTTTTTTCGAGCTCTCATCCGGTGCCTTCCCTTTTCTTTTGTAGGTTGGGAGTCCTCTCATGAGCATCTCGACCATCTGGGTGTCCATTTCTATAGTGAAGAAAAGAAGGATATAGTCAAAGAGAAGAAAGAGAAAGAAAAGGAGTAACCTACAACTTCGGCTGTGTACCTGTTGTATTCAGGGGGTTGAGATTGAGGTTGAACAAAGTTTGTTCTTTTATTAGCTCAGACACAAGAGGAGTTTGGAAATCCTTAATTTTGCTAACCTACTCCTGATCCTCTTTTTCTAACCCCGAGACTCGACGAACCAAATTCCTCAAATTTTTTCAAGGTGGGAGTCCTAAGTGCAAGGTTGGGCAGGAAACAAAAATGAACTTCTCTTTCCAGTTATGGATAGAGAAGAGAGCACCTTTGAACAACCCCTTTTCTCTAAACTAAGATGAAACATATCATCAGTCTTTCGTAGTAGGGTGACGCTTAAAGATAAAATAAGTTCAAAAAAGTGAAATGGTGGGTTGGACTTCAGTAGATATGCAGAGAGCAAGGAACCCTATTATGAACCTAAAAGAGTTCGAAACTATGAAAGCTAGGGAGATATTTAAAAAATAAAAAAGAGCTATAATAAAGATGGAAAAAGAAAGCCTTAATCCAGCATGAAAGGCCTCCAAATATAAGCAGATCCGACTAAAGGAGCACAAGCTCGACCGATCGATCCAAAAAGTTTCAGCTCGTATTTAGCAGGCACCCCGTACTGGATCCTAATTAACAATAGATCTTCAGCAGTCAAGGAACAAGAAATGATTTCTGATATGAAATCTGACTGAGGTACTGTCCTAAGTCTGGTTTCCATTCTAATCTCAGGATTTTGAAAATTTGGATCAGTTGAACTCTTAGAACCGCTAGACTAAAAAACCTTGGATGACATCTAGATCAGATTAAATCTAATAAAATCTCTAAAAAACTCAGAAAAAGGGACGGTGAAAACTCGAAGACGAGGAATGGCTGTACCCACCTAAAAAAAAATTTAAAAAAACTTGAAGAATATAGAAAGCTAGAAATCAAAAGGACAGGGATGAGGAACTGACCTAAGGTAAACAAAAAAACTCAAAAAAAGATCAAAAATTTGAAGGATGATCAAGAAGAACGCCGACGGTTGGAGATGTCGTGAGAGAATAAGGGCAACAAAGATGGAACACTCGAGGACGATAGAAAATGGAGAAAGGAGAAGGAGTGTAGACGAAGGTAAGAAGCCACATGAGAAGAAGGAGAGGTTTAAATAGAAAACCAAAACTATGGAAAGTTATGATTGCAGAACTCCTTCAGCCAACCTAAACCCGTCACATGTCCCACTCATGCCTGCCACCTGACAAAATACTAATTATGCCGTACATAGAGCTCTGCGCCAGATGAATTTTC
This sequence comes from Cocos nucifera, assembly GCA_006176705.1. Lineage (NCBI taxonomy): Eukaryota > Viridiplantae > Streptophyta > Magnoliopsida > Arecales > Arecaceae > Cocos > Cocos nucifera. Next base: position 137,024 of record QRFJ01005142.1, read on the forward strand.
AAGGAGAATCATCCATTCAGATCATTCGACATTAAAATCTTGGTGCCAATTTGAAAAAAAGATAAAAAGTTCTGTTCTCCTAAAGTGGGAGGCTGCCAAAGAACTTTGGCTGCAGCAACTTCTCTGTACTTTTTTCATTCGAAATTCGAACTTAGAAGTAAGGGGATAAGTGTTGGAGGTAAAAAGACCCCCATCGAAGTCTTTGGCCAAAGTCCTTGATCGCCGACCTCCTTTCTATTGAGATTTATCAATTTTCTCGACAATAAGTTCGTACTGTATTACCTCTCCAAAGCACATAAAAATCCGACGGCACGATCTCGAATGGTGAAGGAAAACTACTGTTACGCTGACCTTGTCTTTTGATGAAAAATGAATGAAATGATTAGGATCTAGTCGCACTCCTTCTGGACGGCCTCTTCCGATCGCACTCCTTTCGGACGACCTCCTCCAACTGTACTCCTTCCAGCCGATCTCCTTCAGTCATTTTTCTTCCGATCGAACTCCTTACGATCGTCCAGAAGGATCTCATCATCTATGCAAATTCAACCCCTATCTCAGTACAAACCAATCTACATGTAGACGATCTTAGAGAAGTCTAAACTTCTCAAGAACTATCAAGATATGAAGCTCTTCACCATCGATAGCTTTTCTATCCGAACTCTCATAAATGGATCTCAACCACTTGCAAATCATGATAAATAATAACTCATTCTCTATAATAAACTCCACGTGGCCTGAACAACCCACTACCAGATAGTTATGGTTGTCACCATCAATTTATCATAGGCTCCGTCTATAAAAAAAACCCTTCAGATACGTTTTTCTCTTTGCTCTCTTCTTCTTTTCATCACTCTGCTTCTTTATTTTTTAAGCATTCCATTTCAGTTGATCGGAGAATTAACTTGAGCGTCGAAAGATCCTACCGGTGCCACCCACCTCTGATTTGGACTTTATTTTATGGGTCCCATTAGCGGCTTCATCTTCTCCATTCCAACTATCTCTGGCGTTTTCATGAATTTCTGTGTCAACATATATAATAGATATTAATATAAGGTCTGGGCAATCAAACCTCCCATTACATCATAAAAAATAAATAAATAAATAAAGCCCCCAAAACCATTATTATGGCGGTGGTTATAGAAGAGACAATCACGAGAAGTGTTACAAGGGAGATGACAACGGCTTACATTTTCCCCTCCCGTTTTAGTTGGTTTTATTAATGTACTCTCCCTTCGAGCTCCGTATATCGATAGAAAGGAATATTTTGTAAGAAAATTAGAGCAGGCGGTTCGCTGGCCGTGGAGAGTTCTGATCCGTTGAGCTACGCTGAGGTCATGAAAAGGAGCAGGGCAATAGGAAAACCACAGATCAACGAGGAGAGAGAGAGAGAGAGAGAGAGAGTAGGATTAGAACAAATTCAAAAGATGGGCAGGGGGAACGGAAGTCTTTTCCTATTTAGTTTTTTTCTTGAATGAAAATCAAATAACTTACTTCCTCCAATGTACATTATTTTTTCTTTTTTTCTTTTTTTTTTTTTTGATGAAAGGAAGGTTAAATCTCTATTATTTATTAATATTATTACATATAGTATTTACAAGTTGTAACGATGACCCCTAAGGGGTGTGCAAGGGAATAGCGAAGGAAATACAAAAGTTTCTGGGTTCTTTATTCCTAGGCAGCTTGGTACCTAAGCTTCCGTTGGAACCAAGTTCGCCATCAACCACCCTCACCATCCTTATGTATCTCATTCCCCCATCGACTGCGTGACGAACATCGATGCTTACTTTCCATGTGGTTCAACGACATCAGGGATGCCATCTTATTTCAGCTCATTACCCATCCCACAAGAGGTTGGCTCCGGGTTCCAACGGTTCTTTATTGCATACAGAGGCAAGATGTTTTTTTTATTATTATTATTTTCTTTCACCTAAGTCATCCAGGAGAGAATGAGTGCAGCTATTCTCCGAGGAAGTGGTCTTGGGGAGTAAGCATGGAATTCAAAGATCCTTTTGTTACGTTTCTTTCCAAAAGCACCACAAACCTGTTATAAGAAGAGCATCTAATCCATGCCTTCGTTCTCAACTTTGAATACTAATCCTCCATATACTCCAGAGTGCATTAAGTGTGGAGGGGAGCTCGGGTAGATGCAAATCTTATAGCAAATGGGTCCAAACCATTGTTGAGAAGGGACAGCCGAACAGAAGATGACCACTGGTCTCCATGCACCGTCTCCATAAACTGTGCAATTGTTGTTTCCGAGCCACCCCTTCCTAAATAGATTAGCTTTAGTTGGGATTTTATAAACCAGGCGAACAATTTGGCTTTCTCTGGTACCCATATTTTCCATATAGTAGTGCTAGTGAATGGGCTTATTCCTCCATCTTAAAGAAAGTAGTAACATTTCCTTGCTGTGAGTTCACGATCATTGAACAATTTCTATAATTGTGTCAAGGTGCTCCATCAAACAGATGGGTTCTCGACTTCCTTTTAACCTTCCGAGATCCTCCATTAGTCTGCATGGGAGTGAAAGTCCTAGTGGTCTTAGGTTCTGAAAAACCTCTTATCACTTTGGCAATAGAAGCATCGTTATTTAACGCTGCTGTGTATAGCTGTGGGAAAAGATCTTTCAATTAATGACTGATCTTGAAGCCAACAATCTACCCAGAATAGAGCACTTCGTCTGTTACCGACATTGAATTTAATTAGATGTTTAAATGTATCATGCACTGCACTTATCCCCCTCTAGAAAGGCGAGAGCAGTTTGTGCATTCGCTTTGGCCTCCGATGAGAATGGGATGCCAAATGGATGGAGCTGACTAGTTTGCACTAGGATTTATTAGGTTTTGAGTATAATTTCTACCACCATTTACTATAAGAATCCAAACTATTAGCGATGGCTAACTGTTGTTGCTAATAATTCTTTCACCATCGCTAATAGCTTCGCCGTCACTGATCCCATCATGAAAGCCAATCTGAAAAATTTTGATCGTTAAATATCATTATTAGCGATGAAAAATCCCATCATCGCTAATAAGACTATTAGTGATGGCTTTAGTGACAGAATAATTCCATCGCTAACATACTCCAACTCATTTTATACACTTTTGAACTTCTCTCGGGTCTGAAAATTAACTTCAACAAAACTAATCTCATTGGGCTGGGATTGCCGATCAAAGAAACTGAAATCTTTGCCAAGATGCCCAAATGCCTAATCGCCCAACCACCGATTAGCTACCTAAGCATACCCCTATGCAACACAACGCTACAAGCGAACAATTGGAACTTCCTCTTGGATAAGAATCTTGCAGCCTTAGAAGCAGAGAGTTTTATCACTAGCTAGCCACCTAACTCTGATCAGCTCAGTGCTTAATGCCATACTGGTGAACTGGATATCTATCTTCTTGTTACCAGATTCGGTCATCCAAAAAGTTAATAGTGTATGCAGAAAAATCCTATAGGGAGGAGGCGAGTAATGTGGGAAAATCAAGTACCCGGCAAATTGGTCCATGGTGTGCCACCCAAAATACCTTGGAGCTTTAGGAGCCAGGAACGTTAATGTTCTAGATCAAACACTTTTGCTAAAATGGTGGTGGAACTTTTACACACAAGATAAGCCATGGTGGGTGACAATAATTGCAGTAGGCGTTTGCCACTACCCACCTGTAAGCCTTCTAGAAAGGAGTCCTCAAACTTGGCCGAATCTTCCAGGAATTCATCCTACCAAAAGTGGGCAATGGCGAATTAACATCCTTCTGGTACGATGTTTGGCTACTAAACGCATCCCTCTATCATGCCTTACCTAATCTTCACCTATTAATTTGTGAACAACACATCATTCAGTGTTGCCAAGTTCTTTTTATGCCCTGATTGGTTATCAAATTTTAAAACCCCACTCAATTATGCTGCCTTCGAAGACTTCTTAAAGCTTGCTGGATACCTCACAAACCTCAGGCTAACAAATGATGCAGACCACAGAATCTAGAAGTGGAGTGCGACAGCAAAATTCTCAATAAAATCCTCCTAACAATTCCTTATTCACGGAGGAGTGTACCAACCCACTGAGAAGATAACTTGGAAGCTGCAATTTCTGTAGAAGGTCAAATTATTTGGCTGGCTGACTTACCACAACAAAATCCTTACAACTGAAAACTTAACCAAAAGAGGAGTGCCGGTTGACCCATTGTGCAGACCGTGCTACAACTACAACGAAACAACGGACTACCTCCTAATGAATTACCCATATTTCAGAATAATTTGGTCCGAAGGACTTCAGACACCACAACTGCCTTGCAACATCACCCCATTATGGGAAGACTAGATCAAGAGTTTTTTATGCATGGAACAACGCAAAGCTCACATCTCCCTCTCGCTAACTGCACGATGGTTGACCTGGAAAGAACGTAATAGCAGAATCTTTCGTTTTGAAGCTCACTCTGCACTGAAAACTACAAAAAAAACCATCCTCCTATTTGAGGAGTGGATGTTACATGTCAAGGAAGGGGCAAGCCTCAACAAACCGAAGCTTCGGGAAGAACTGAACCGACTACACCTACATCTCACGGAAACAAGGAATATTAACACGTTTCAATGTACAATCGGGTGAAAGAATATTAACAAGCCAAGGTAGTGAAAACTAGAAATGGAGTTTGAATGGATAGCTAGGGGGATGAAGAATGAGGGGAGACAGCTTCGAGCAAACATACGATGGGACCTTTAAAATATCTAGCTCTGATTTTTGATCAAACACCTCACACTGTAACACCAAGCATACTGCATTACACTACTCCAACCACCTCCGATGTATATTATCAGACCTTACGCCTGCTTTTCCATGCCACCAGCAGTGTGACCACTTCAGGCGTAATCCTTCCTTCCCTTAGAATGACCCACAAACATCTTGTACATATTGCTACTTTTTCAATGAATGAGTTCTCCGGGGAAACACCCTTTCCTCCTGGCATTTCAAAAAAAAAAAAAAAAGATTGAGATAATTACTATGGTTCGCATATTTTGGTGCATGCATGCTTGGTCTATTGTATGATATCTATATTTGATTACTACTCAAGTGAAGACATGTATGTCATCACATTATGCTTAAGAATTTTCAATAGCTATGTTCAATATTCCACACATATTATTGCATTTTGTGCTTGTATGGGGCTCTTCACTAAGCTTGTTAGCTCATAATATTTTTTTATTTATCTTTTCAAAGCCATAGGATGCATAGAATATTACTAAGTTGGTTCACTAGCGAAGGATATAGATGACAAAATGTATTTTGATACCATTGGATGAACGAATAAAAATTGTACTTGAGCCTTTGAGTTGTTTTAAGAATGTTGAAGTTTAGCTGTTTTTTTGGATTGCTAAATGGTTTTGTGAAAGTAATTTTCATCCTACAGGCCTTTTATGTTTTCTAGGGATTTTCTATGGAATGTGTGGCATGTCACATGTCAGCCCAAATGATAGGTTTGGGGGAGTGACAGGACAAAAATGAACAACAAATACAATTAACTCAAGATGACTAAATAGATTAGTTTTAACTTCCATGGATACAAATTAGCAAACAAATGGTGTAGATGGAAACCTACATGCACCATTCTAAAACCTCACAATTGAAAAATTGTCTACATTTGATTGCTTTTTGGTTGAACTTAGTATTATAATTGATGACATGATTGTAAACTAGGAACGGAACTTCAAAATTGTGAAGACCCGTATGAGTGTGTATTTACTCTCAAATAATATCTTTTGACCAACCTTTTTGGATGAAGACCTAGATTGTTATAAGTAATATCGGAGTAAAACCAGCCCACAGCCCAAAATATTAGGGTATACTGTAGCATAAACCCATTTAGATTGGCACTGAAGGAAAATTCTTTGTGCACCGTGGGGACCAAGCATGGCACCTGAAAAAAAAAAAAATCTTTCGGACCCGTGCGTGCGCTAATCATTGTGCATAGTGCACGCAGTGCGCAAAGAATGACCTTGGCACTGAATTTGATATTCATGATTGGATTTGTGGTGCCTATGATTAAATTTGAATAGATTTGGATTCTTAGCCTAGTAAACACATCATGACTTAAACGAGGGAAAGAATGTAAGAACCCATGTAGGTATGTATTTAGTCCTATATGTGTGTGTGTATGTATGTATATGTGTGTACACATTCTCTCTCACACGCACACAAATACACACACGCATACATACATACATATATACATACATACATACATACATACATACATACATACATACATATATATATGTATATATATATATATATATATATGTATGTATGTATATATATATATATGTATATATATATATATATGTATGTATGTATGTATATATATATATGTATGTATGTATATATATGTATGTATGTATGTATATATATATATATATGTATATATATATATATGTATGTATATATATATATATGTATGTATGTATGTATATATATATATATGTATGTATGTATGTATGTATGTGTTGGGGATAAATCCCGCTCCTGCCGAAGCCCGGCCCAACGCTCAGCCCAATGTAACCAGTAGCCGCTGAAGAGCTTCAGCGCCAGGCGCCAGGCCGAGCCCCTAACACGGCCGAACTGCTTAGAGGCCGAACTCCCATGCACCAAGGTCCAGGCCGAACTGCCTAGAGGCCGAATCAGCGAGCCCTGGCCGAACCAACTAGCAACCAAAGTCCTTCAACTGGCCAGCCGAGCTTCTTCGGGCCTCCCGCGGCCGAACTCTACAGATGGCCGACCCTTCAGCCAGACGAACTCCCCCAGCTTCCCCCTCGACCGAACTCTGTTACAAGTCCGAACTCCATTGGACGAACTGTCGCCTGCAGCAAGACCGGACGGCGCCTTCCTCTCCGTACCGAACTCCATGCGGCCGACGACTCACCAGTATGGCTCCCACGATCTACCGGACGACGCCTTCCTCTCCGTACCGGACTCCATGCGGCCCACGGTTCGCCGGTATGGCTCCCACGATCTACCGGACGACGCCTTCCTCTCCGTACCGGACTCCATGCGGCCCACGACTCGCCGGTATGGCTCCCACGATCTACCGGACGACGCCTTCCTCTCCGTACCAAACTCCATGCTGCCCGACGACTCTCTGCCAGACGGCACAGCCGTCACCATCAACTAAGCTCCGCTATAAAAGGACCCCTCCCGACATACTAAGGCTAAGCTCTCTGAACTCTCGACTCTCTAAGCTCTCGCTCCGAACTCATTCCGAGCACTCCATTACTGTTGGCGGAAACTAACTTGACCGTCGGAGGGTCCTGCCGGAGCCACCACCCCACCGGTTCCGGACGGGACTTCGTTTTGCAGGTCCCCGGCGGCGCCCAGCGGCCTCGATTGCGGCGACCTCCGGCGGCGACGGATTTCTGCACCAACAGATTGGCGCTAGAGGAAGGGCCTGAACCTTCGAGGTTCCCTTGTTCTTAAAGGAGTGCTCGGCGACGATTTTCCGCCCCTGCTCCGGATCTCTCTTCTCCCTCTTCAGAATTCCTTCTCTGGAAAGAGGAAATGCCCCCCAGAAGGGCTTCGACGCGGCGCTCGACGGCTTCCGCGGCTCGATCCCCTCCGAGTCCGTCTGTCCCTGCTCCGGCCCCGGTGACTCAGCCCCCGTCTATAGCCGCAGGTGGATACGGAGCAGTTCAACCAGCTCATCCAGCACGTTCGCGGTCTCACGGAGGCGGTGCAGGCGGTGCTGCACCAACAAGTCCCAGTGCCAGCCCGACCGGCGCGGGACTCCCCGAAGTCGGATGATCCAGTCCAAGAGCGACCGGCCTGGGCAGCCCGACCTCCGATACCCGGATTGGAGAGGCGGAGGAGGGAGAGCCCTCGTTCGGATCATGGATCGACCAAGGGTGAAGCCTCGCGCCCATCTCACCAGAAAGCCTTGGAGATCAGAGACCGTGAGGACCTGCTGGGCCAAAGGCTCTTGGAAATGAACCGGCGAATTGAAGAACTTCGTCCCCCCTCGCGTGGTGATGACGTTTGTGCAGACCCTCCTTTCTCGCAGAAAATCATGCAAGAACCTGTTCCACCGACCTTCGAGCTCCCTCAACTGGAAAGCTACGATGGAACTTCTGATCCGGTTGATCACCTGGGGGCCTTCCGGGCCATGATGCTGCTTCACGGCGCTTCAGATGCCGTGCTGTGCCGAGCCTTCCCGTCTACCTTAAAGGGAGCAGCGAGGAACTGGTACTCGGCGTTGAAGCCCAACACGATCTTCTCTTTCGACCAGATGAGCAGTCGGTTCGCGGCCCACTTCATCAGCAGCCGACGACCGAGCCGAGGTTCAGATTCCCTGATGAGCGTCAAGCAGAAGCAAGGGGAATCCATCCGGACTTACGTCACTCGATTCAACGCCGCGGCATTGGAAGTCCGGGACCTGGACCAGTCTGTCGCGATGGCCGCACTTAAGGGCGGCCTTCAGAAAAATAACTTGCTGTTCTCTCTGGAAAAAAGGTATCCCAGGGACTTCGCCGACCTGCTGGCTCGAGCCGAGAGATATGCCCGTGCGGAAGAAGCCTTCAAATTGAAAGATGAGGAGCTCGTCAGAAAGGACCGGCTGGCGGACGAGGAAGAGCTGGGTGAAGCTCGGCTGCACTCGCAGACCCCCTACGAAAGCAGGCGGGCCCGAACTCCTCGAACTCGCCCTGATAAAGAGGCGCGAAGGAGTCCTCCTCCCGGAAGGTTCCGCCGCTATGCCCCCCTCAACGCTCCTCGAACCCAGATTCTCACCGAAGTAAAACACCAGCTGCCAAGACCGGAAGGATTACGATCTCCCCCAAACAAGCGCGATCGAAATAAGTACTGCCTCTACCATCACGACCACGGCCACGACACGGAGGGATGCATCCAGCTCCGAGACGAAATTGAGGAGCTCGTCAGAACGGGTCGGCTGGGTAAATTCCTCCGGTACCGGCCTGAAGCAGAAAAAGATCGGCTAAGGGCGCTGCCGTAGCCAGAGACTGCAAGGAAGGTCGGCCACCTTACGGCGTCGTTCACATTGCCCCTGGGAAAATCTCGGTGCATCAGCGATTCGCCGTCTCCCAGCAACAAGAGCTTGCACCAAATTGAGGAGTTCAGCATGAGGAGGTCGTCCACCCCGGAACTTATTGCCGAAGAAATGCGGAGGAACAACGTTATCACGATCTTGAAATACAGAATTTGGGGGATGCGCTACTAGTAACTTCCTTTCAATAAAATTTCTTTCTTTCGATAATATTATTCCTGGATGCGAAAACCATGTAGTGACAGGGAAAAAGCGGCCAACCTCGGTTAGGAACAGGAGGAGAACCTCGTCCTAACACGAGCAATAAGCTCGGCCGCAGGAGATAAGATCTCCCCCGAGGGAAGCTCGGCTACAGGAGATAAGATCTCTCAACCTCGGCTAGAGATAAGATCTCTCCCGAGCGACCGAAACAACTCGCAGAGGAGAACCTCATCCTAACACGAGCTCAACCTCGGCTAGAGATAAGATCTCTCCCGAGCGACCGTTGACAACCTCGGCTAGAGATAAGATCTCTCCCGAGCGACGATTGACAACCTCGGCTAAGATAAGATTCCTCCCGAGCGACCGAAACAACCTCGGTTAGGAACAGGAGGAGAACCTCGTCCTAACACGAGCATCAACCTCGGCTAGAGATAAGATCTCTCCCGAGCGACCGTTGACAACCTCGGCTAGAGATAAGATCTCTCCCGAGCGACCGAAACAATCTCGGTTAGGAACAGGAGGAGAACCTCGTCCTAACACGAGCATCAACCTCGGCTAGAGATAAGATCTCTCCGAGCGACCGAAAACAACCTCGGTTAGGAACAGGAGGAGAACCTCGTCCTAACACGAGCTCAACCTCGGCTAGAGATAAGATCTCTCCCGAGCGACCGTTGACAACCTCGCTAGAGATAAGATCTCTCCGAGCGACCGATTGACACTCGGCTAGAGATAAGATCTCTCCCGAGCGACCGAAACAACCTCGGTTAGGAACAGGAGGAGAACCTCGTCCTAACACGAGCACCAACCTCGGCTAGAGATAAGATCTCTCCCGAGCGACCGTTGACGACCTCGGCTAGAGATAAGATCTCTCCCGAGCGACCGAAACTCTCCCGAGCGACCTCTCGGTTAGGAACAGGAGGAGAACCTCGTCCTAACACGAGTGTCCAACCTCGGCTAGAGATAAGATCTCTCCCGAGCGACCGTTGACAACCTCGGCTAGAGATAAGATCTCTCCCGAGCGACCGTGAACAACCTCGGTTAGGAACAGGAGGAGAACCTCGTCCTAACACGAGCACCAACCTCGGCTAGAGATAAGATCTCCCCCGAGGGAAGCTCGGCCGGAGATAAGATCTCCCCGAGCGTGCACTTCACTTCGGCTGCAGGGAGATAAGATCTCCCCCGAGCGCGCACTTCACTTCGGCTGCAGGAGATAAGATCTCCCTCCGAGGGAAGCT
>QRFJ01005142.1:152500-162500 GCA_006176705.1 Cocos nucifera
TATTATTTTGATATCTCAGTCTTAATACATTTGGTTAGGGGGCTAAGCATATATTCTTGTTTACAAATTATTGCATTTTAAATTTTATTTTTCATATCATCGTATATTTTGTTTATTTTATTTTTAAGTAAAAATTAATATATATCTGATTCTTCAATATAGAAGAGAGCTACATCTCTTGTTGTAGAGCATGTCGGCGAGTCCTTAGCATCTACGGAGGCCAATCGTGTCAAGGCTCAAGTAATGACAAAGCTACTGAGACCTGACCATTATGGTCAAGTGAGGGGTTATAGAGTTAAAGTTACCCACACTTAGTTATCTGATGTACGCTAATGCACTCAGGATGCTAGAGAGAGCTCTAGCAATGTGGATTATTGGGAATATGTTCCAAAGCTAATCATCAGTCTGTTGATGATTGTGCTACTTATTGTACTTGTATATGAATTATCAAATATTAATAAAAATTATTTTGATATTTTTTATCATAAATTTTGTTGTCTTTTAATGAACTCCTATATTATGATGAAGTTCTTAGGACTACCTAGATTTGATAAAAGAAAATTTATCATTTAGTCCTTAAATTATTCACGATCAAAAGATACGTTGTTATTTAAAATGACAACGTTTATCGAGTATCGATCATTGTGTACCATATAGGTTGGTTGTCCTCATAATCAAGGAGTATTGAAACACTGGCATGACATGCAAGTGAGATATATGGGTACATCTGCATTGAATATGATCAATTTTAAAGCTTTTCTTCTATCAAGATTAGATCTGAAGAATATGGGTATAAGTATTCTTTAGACTAGAGACCACCATGGTGACTTGCAAGCAACTCACTGTACTTTAGTATCGAACTATCTGAATTTTTAATTCAGTAACGAAAGGCTACTGGGTGTAGTCAAGTACTTGACTTGTCGGTGTGTGAGTCAAGATGGAATTGATCCCTCCAAGTGTTAGAGTAAGTGCATCACTGTATTTTAATTTAGCAAATCCTTGGTTGGGGTAGTCCATATAATGGACGCTAAATTTTAAAATACAATGTGGATGAATTTTAGAATTGATAATAAATCTTAAATCATCCTTTTGAGCATCGTGATCAAGAAGATGAATTATATGGTAATCATATTTTATAAGTTCGTCATTTCTGTGTTGTGATTTTTCAATCTATCCGAACATCAAGTACCATTGCCAGATGGTCACATCGATTGATATAAAAAATTAGTTTCTATGCTATCGACTTAGGATTCGAACCTATGGAGTCACACACATAAGAAATTTTTACCTGATCTGATGGCTGATCATGAGTCTTGATGACCTAGGATACTGTGGTCAAGAGTCCCACTGGACTGGGACTCTGTGACCAAGAGTTCCATTGGACTAAAACTCTGAATCCTACTCATCTAAGATTCTCTAATTAGGAGTCCCACTGGTCTGAGACTCTAAGATTGTAAGTTCTATTCATTTGAAATACCAAGTTCAAGAGTCCTACTGGATTGGAACTCTTCAAGAGTTTCATATTGATGAGACTTTATTGTCCGGTAACCCATCCGATTTGGACTCAGATATTTTTGGATGATTAATTAGCAATTTAATTTTTGATTATCTCAATTTGATTGAGTGATAAAAATTTAATCTAGTCTGATTGAATTTGATTTGATTGGGTTTGACTCGATCAGATCATGAGATGACCTAATCGCTATAGGAGTTTTGATCCTGATTTGATCATGACCTAGATCTAATTAATTTTTAATTTGATTAAAATTTTACTGGATTAGGCTAAGCTTAATTTGGTTAGATTTAATCTAATCTAATTGGGTCTAGATTAATTAATTTAGTTAAAACTAATTAGGACCAAGTCAAATAAAGTTTAAATTCAAACTCTCCCATGCGCCCATCATTTTTGACTTTTCCACTCTTGTTCCACGCCCAAAATTTTTGTACGTCACTTTTATCTCACCCAGAAGGTTTTTGCGCCCCCTCTCTTATCTACTATTGACCTAGTCCATGGGTTGGACTAGTTCAAAGTAAGTTGAGTTTTGAATTCAACTCAGTTTGTTGGAGGTTGGAACCAATCCAACCTTATCTGCTTTCCATGCCCTCTCTTTTGTTTGTCAAATATTTTTGGAGAAATAAAAATGTGCACATATAGAAGGAGAGTCCTTCTGCATATTAAATACATGGGAGGAGGCATTGGATAAAGATAAGAGGCTCATTTGATTTTTGAAATCAAGTGAGTAGTTAAAACCTCCCAACCACTGAACCCTTATTACTTTCCATATACTTTTTCCATGGTATTCATGTTAATAAATTATGAGAATTTTTGTGCATGTAGAAGAAGGGGTCAGTATTATGTGGTAAAATTTTTAGAGTAATTGGGTATTAGTTTTGGGTAAAAAAATCTTGGAGTGAAGGTGAGCAGGGTCCTACAGCACTTCATTTTTTCCTCATGCCTCTCTTCTCTTCTGATTATCACCTCTAAGGATACTCAATTTTTAGATATGATCTAAATAAAGATTATAGATCTAAAAGTAATCTTTCCATAAAAACTTATTTCATAGAAAAACTCCATACAGAGAGGGCGTGATAGGATTTTTAGTGTGTCAAGATTTTTAGGCTGAGTGAAACCCTAGTTTTAGGAATCTGGGTTTGGGTGGAGAGATCAAGTGCTGTGAGCATCGGATCGCCACTAAATTTGAAACACCCCTTCACCATCCTCCAATATTTACATTCTAATTTTTTAGAGTATTCAAAAAATTAAAAAATATACAATCGATCAGATCGATCATGATCAGCCATCGAAGGCCTCGATGAGGAGCTAGCACTCCGATGGAGCTAGTTGGGACCAAGAGCTCCGTGTGGACCATCCATAGAGATCAGATGAGTGTGCAGCTATAGCATAACACCACAGCTTCTTTTGGTGGATTCAGATTATGGAGATCAACTACCCACTATAAGGTATCGAGTTCTGAACTCGTATCGATCAGTAGATTCGATTTGCTGATTGAATGTATTTTATTTTTCTATCATATATTAGCATATTTAGATTCTGAGTAGAATTTATTTGATATGATCAATGCATGTATAATATTAATTTTAGATTAATATTTACTTTTGCTACTATTTTATTCAAAAAAGTTTCAAAAATGCATGCTTAAACCCTGCACGATTTTCTTCAATTAGTATCAGAGCAAGTTCGCTAAACTGATATACTTACATATTTTAGATTGATAATTTAAATTTAATCTAAATATTAATTTAATAATTTAATTAATTACATCTAAAAATTAAAATCAAGATCGCATGGACTGCAGGTTATTCTACTGTAGGGTTTACCCCCTATAGTAAAAAGATTATCCTGGTATGTTGCTGATCTATATCATTAATCATAAAATTTTAGATTTGATCTAATATTTTTATGATCTGATTATATTAGGTTTTAATCTAATTTATGATCATGAATGCATAATTAGATAAAATTTGATTCATGGTTTAGTATTATGTAGGGTACATAGTTTTAGATTAAATTCTACAACTAGTATTATTTATGAATTAAGTCGATTCAATTTTAAAGTGAGTCAACTCAATTGATGAATAATATTAAGTTATAAAGAATCTTTCAAAAATTTAAAAAATATTTTCAAAATTTCAAACCCTAACCCACAGCCTATAAACTTAATTAAATATTAAATATAATGATTTAGTATCTAAAATTATGAATTAAGACTCTAAGTCATTAATCATAAAACGTGGGTTATTGGGTTAGTTGAATTAGGTCTATAAATTAGGTTAGACCTAAGGTTAGTTAAAGAGTGGACTAAACTAGAGTAATTGATCAAATCTAATTAAATGTTAATTTAGATTAGGTCAAGTACTCTATAGGCTCAATTATAATAGTTGTAGTTGGTTAAGTCCATGCCTTTAACGAAGACCAAATGGACTGATTCATGGCTACGCAGTCAAACCTAGAATTACTAAGTTGGTCAAATTAAAATTAATAAACTGGATGGTGTCTAAGGTAAGTTTGGCAGTTTGACCAGTGATTTTTAATTAAAAGCTACTCGCACTGATTCAGTCTTTGACAAGTTAATGGCATATCCCTTCCACTGATCTCACTTATCTGACCATCCTGGTGAGTTAGATTTTGATTAGATCACTTGGTGATTCGGACTCATCTATGTCAATTAGGTAAATCAGTCTGACTGATTTAAGTGCTCCTAATGCTAGCTTAGATTAGATCTTTTTTATCTAACTTAGTGAAGTCAGAGGGAGGATCAAAATTGATTTGCTTTTTTTAAATATGTTAACTAAATCCTCTAATATTATTAGATCCTTAAAAATAAAATAGTTATATAGATAACTAAATCATAGCTTTCCATTAAGTTGAGTGATAATAGGTTCATTAATTTGATAATCACTGGAGGCCCAAAGGCCTGGTGCTTATTGACTAATGAAATTATCATTTATAAAATAATAATTTGGTTAAATCTTTTTGATGGTGGTTAGGTTGACCGACCAAAATTAGGTCTAATTATTTATTGGTTAGATAAGACCAAATATGATTATGTTAATGGTTAGACCTAACAGAACTTTTTCAGTGGAGGCCAAAGCCTACTGATTATGTCTCCGAAGCAAAATTGATATTACTAAAAATTGTTTAGAGAATCAATTAATTTTGAACCTACCCATAGATACACATGGGTTGACTAACCAAAGTTGGGCTCATGTGTAGTCTATGTGGATTCTAGTATTCACTAAGAAATTAAAGTAATTCCTTGAATTGGAGGTAGAGGCTACCAATTCATATAAAATAGTGAAAGAACCTTTAGACTAAAGTCCAAGTCTTTAGGATAATTAATTCATATACTAATTAGGTTTAGTTTTTCTTATTATGTAAAAATGGCCACTAACCTATCGCTCCGATCATTGTTAAACAATGATAAATTAATAAGATCCAACTATGATAGTTGGTATCGTAAGTTGAAAATCATCCTGGAGCATAAACGGATCTTTTATGTCAAAACAAATCCTGCACCTGAGGAGCCACCTCTGAATGCTAGAAAAGCGATCCGAGATACTTATCAAAAGTGGCTCAATGACCGCACCACCGTTCGATGTATAATGCTGACGACAATGAATGACGAGTTCAGTCGTAGGTTTGAAAATATCCAGTCATAGGAGATGCTTCAAATGTTGAATGACTTCTTTGACACACCTGACGACGTTGAAAGGCATAAAATAAGTTATGCTATTTTCAACGCTCGGATGAGTGATGGGGCCTCAGTCATCGATCATGTATTGTACATGATCAAGATGATCGAGCACCTTAGCAAGCTGGGCTTTCCCCTGCATGAGCAGCTCAGTAAGGATGCGATCCTTAATTTCTTCCCCAAGTCCTTCCTTCCCTTTTTAACTCATTTCAGAATGACAAAGCCTGCAGTCAACTACCATGGATTGTTGGAGTTGCTGTAGAACTTTGAGAAGGATTACCAACTCTACAAAGAGATAGTGAATATAGTGGGTGGGTCTTCTTCGGATCATCGACTCTTTAAGAAAGGAAAGAAGAACAAGAAGAAGAAGAACAAGAAGGTGCAGCCAAATACTAGGATGACTGCATAGGATTGGATCAAGAAGCGCAAGCCCGACCAGAGCTAGATAAAGTGCTTCTTCTGCAAGAAGTAGGGACACTGAAAGAGGAACTATTCTCTGTACATTACCTCCCTGGATCCGAATAGGTTAAAAAAGAAGCAAGTGATTGCTGGGCAAGGTAATTATATGATAACACCTATAATTTTTTCTTATTTGATTCTACTGCCTGGGTATTAGATACTAAAAGCTCTTATCATATTTGTAATTCTATGCAGGGCTTGTAGGTCAGTAGAAGATTTGATCAAGATGAGAGATTTTTGAACGTTGGAGATGGAAGACAAGTTTCAATTCTAGCTTTAGAAATCATGAACCTTGTAATCAATTCAAATAAAATTATTTTTAATGAATATCATTATTATCTAACTTTCTTATTGAATGTCATTTCTATATATCTTTTGGCCATGAAATATCAATAAAAAAAAAATTTATAATATCATTTTGAATGGTGTTATAATTTTAATTAAGTAATTAAATAATAAAATTTATTTACTTTCTATGCCTGTTAACATGGTTCAATCCTCCAATAAATGCTCTAAAATTAGTGATATATCTGTTGTCTATCTTTGGTACTATAGGCTAGGTTATATTAGCAAGAATAGAATTAACAGGTTAGCTCAAGAAGAAATTCTTGAGGTTAGTGATTGTGAATCGCTTCCAACCTATGAGTCCTATCTTTTTGGTAAGATGATCAAGTCATCTTTTACTAAAAAAGGTGAACGAGCCACTGAACTCCTGAATCTAGTACATTTGGATGTATGTGGACCCATGACCTCAAGTGTTAGAGGTGGATATTTCTACTTCATAACCTTCACAGATGATCTATCGAGGTATAGGTACATCTATTTAATGAAGCATAAGTCAGAGTCATTTGAAATGTTCAAACTATTTCAAAATAAGATAAAAAAGCAAATTGAAAAGAGTATTAAAACTCTTCGGTCTGACTGAGGGGGTGAGTACCTTTTCAATGAATTTCTGACATATCTTGAGGAGAATAAAATTCTCTTTCAATGAACTCCTCCTGGAATACCATAATATAATGGTGTGTCAGAAAGAAGAAATTGGATCCTGTTGGATATGGTTCGATCCATGATGGGGTTTGTTGGTTCGCTGATCTTTCTATGGGGATATGCACTCAAGTCAGCTTATTACATTCTAAATAGAATTTCGAGTAAATCTGTTAATAAAACACCATATGAGATATGGATAAGGCGTAAGCCAATTCTTTCACACCTTAGGATTTGGGGGTGTCCGGCTTATATCAAACGTTTAATGACAGACAAGCTTGGACTTAGATCTGATAGGTGTAGTTTTATAGATTATCCAAAAAAGATCAAAGGATTCTACTTCTATCTTACTGATGAGCAAAAAGTGTTTGTCAGTCTTAAGATAATCATTTTAGAAAAAAAATTTCTTGGTGAAGGAACTAATATCTCTAAGGTCAAACTTGATGAAGTATGATAGGTGGAAGAATAGACATAAGTTATTGAACCATAGCTGGATCTGATTAGATCAGACCTAGAATCCATTGTAGATGCACCCTTAAGATGATCTAGTAGAGTACCACGTCAATCGGATAAATACTATAATTTTCTGATCTGAGATGGAGATCCTATCGAAATCGAAGAGAATGATCAGGATCCAATTACCTATATGGATGCAATGCAGAGATCCAACTCTGAGAAATAGCTTGAGGCCATAAAATTTAAAATAAAATTCATGAAGGTCAATGATGTATGGACATTGGTTGATCCATCCGAAAGGATAAAACTCATAGGATATAAGTGGATTTTCAAAAGAAAAAGGGGTACAGACGAAAAGATGGAGACATATAAAGTTTGTCTGATTGTCAAGGGATATCGTCAATGTTATGGTATTGACTATGATGAGACGTTCTCTTCTATGGCAATGCTCAAATTCATTTGGATTATACTTGCCATTGCTGTCTATCTGGACTATAAAATCTGGTAGATGAATGTAAAAATCACTTTCCTAAATGGAGAGCTGGATGAAGAGGTATATATGATACAACCTGAAGGATTCACATTCATAGATAAGTCTAAGATGTGTAAGCTTCAAAGATCCATTTATGGAGTTAAGCAAGCATCTCGAAGCTGAAACATACAATTTAATAGAACAATCAACACATATGGCTTCTTTAAGAATGAAGAGGAGCCCTGTATATACAAGTGGGCTAATGGTTCAGCAATAGTATTTTTAGTATTGTATATCGATGACATTCTCTTAATTAGAAATGATGTTCCTACATTATAAGGAATAAAGATTTGACTGTCATCATAATTCTCCATGAAAGATCTAGGAGAAGCTTCTTACATCCTAGGGATAAAGATCTATAGAGATAGATCTAAAAGATTGCTTGAATTATCTCAGTCTACATACATTGATACTATGCTAAAACGGTTCAGCATGGAGAATTCTAAGAAAGGCTATCTATGATAGGCCATAAAATTTTTCTTTCAAAGAGAGATTGTCCAACAACATCTCTAGAAAGAGAGCATATGAGTAGAATACCATATGCTTTGACAGTGGGTTCTATCATGTACGCCATGACATGTACACGATCAGATATGGCATACTCATTAGGGGTAGTGAGTAGATACCAATCTGATTCAGAAAAGAACCACTGGAAGGTTGTTAAAATCATCCTAAAGTATTTAAAAAATACTAAGGACCCGTGGCTTGTATATGGTGAATCGAACTTGAAACTGATGGGGTTCACAGACTTTAATTTTCAATCTGATCATGATGATAGCAAGAGTGCGTCGGGATATATATTCACTCTTAATGATGGGGCCATCGGTTGGAAGAGTTTCAAGCAGCACACTGTGGCTGATTCAATTTGTGAGGCAGAGTATGTTGCCGCATCAGATGCTGCCAAAGAAGCGATATGGTTGAGGAAATTCAAAATCGAGCTTAGAGTAGCATCCTCTCTTGATGGTCTAGTTCTGCTCTATTGCGATAGCTCTAGAGTCATTACTCAGGCGAAGGAATCTAAGACACACCAGCGGACGAAGCATATTCTGTACCGCTTCTATCTTATCTAAAAAATTATGGATCGAGGTGATGTCGACCTTCAGAAGATTGATGGAAAGGAGAACCTGACCGACCCATTTACTAAAGCTGTTGCAGTGAAGGAGTTTAATGGCTTCAAGTCGAAGATAGGTATTAGATACTACATCGATTAGCTTTAGTCCAAATGGGAGATTATTGGAAATATGTCCCAAAGTTAATCGTTAGTCTGTTGATGATTGTGCTACTTGTTGTACTTGTATATGAATTATCAAATAATAAAAATTATTTTGATATTTTTCATCATAAATTCTATTGTCTTCTAATGAACTCCTGTGTTGTGATGAAATTCTTAGGACTATCTAGATTTGACAAAGAAGGATTTGTTATTTAGTTCTTAAATTGCTCATTATGTGCCATATAAGTTGGTTGTCCTCGTAACCAAAGAGTACTAAAACACTGGCATGACATGCAAGTGAGATGTATGGGTATATCTGTACTGAACGTGACCAACTCTGGAGCTTTTCTTCTATCAAGATTAGACTCGAAGAGTATGGATATAAGTGTCCCTTAGACCTGAGACTACCATGGTGACTTGCAAGCAACTCATTGTACTTAGGTACCGGACTATCTGAATTTTTAATTTAGTAATGGAAGGCTACTGGATGCAGTCAAGTACTTGGTTTGTTGGTGTGTGAGTCAAGATGGGATTGATCCCTCTAAATGTTGAAGCAAGTGCATCGCTGTATTTCAATTTAGCAAATCCTCAGCCGGGGTAGTCCATATGATGGACGCTAAATTTTGAAATATAATATGGATGAATTTTAGGATTGACAGTAAACTCTAGATTGTCCTTTTGAGCATAATGATCAAGGGGATGAATTATACGATAATCATATTCTACAAGTTCATCATTATTGCATTACAATTTTTCAACCTATCCAGACGTCGGATACCATTGCTTGATGGTCACATCGATTGGTACAAAAAATTAATTTTTGTGCTATCGGTTTAGTATTCGAATCTATAGGGTCACACCATAAGAAGTTCCTACCTGATCTAATGGCTGATCATGAGTCTTGATAACTTAGGACACTGTGGTCAAGAGTCCCACTGGACTGGGACTCTGAGTCCTACTCATCTAGAACTCTTTGATCAGAAGTCCTACTGGTTTGAAACTTTAAGATCGTGAGTTCCATTCATTTGGAACACCGAGTTCAAGAGTCTTACTGGATTGGGACTCTTCAGAAGTTTCATGTTGATGGAACTCTGTTGTCCGGTAATTCCTTCGATTTGGACTCAGATATTTTTGGAGGATTAA